>JBAJHW010000022.1:615974-847393 GCA_037013535.1 Intellagama lesueurii
TTTGCCCCCTTTTCTCGTTCTTTGCAGCCCTTGGAATATAAAGCCATTCCACTGCAGACAGGAGAAGAAGTTGAATACATGTTGGCCCTGAAGCAAGGAGCTCAGAGGTGCAATGAAGAACCTGCCGTATTTTATCAAACCGTCCGCCCCAAAGAAAGGTAAAAAAGAGCAAAGGAAAACACAGAAGGAGCCCCCTGAACTTCCCTGCCAGCTGATTGGCTGGACTTTTGTGATGTCACGGAATGTTTAGCAAGGTAATTTTTTAAAGGGGAAGGAACAGCCGTGGAGGGATGAAAGTCAGAGACCGTGCCATGTATAGCGTTCGTGACTTCCACATTTTTCGGCATCCACGGGGGTGGGGGGGTCTTGGCACCGATCCCTCGTGGATGCCGCAGTCTTACTGTCCTCCCTTGAGATGGGTAGAAATGTTTACCCCGTTCAAGCTGTTGTTTCTGCACCCCGTGCGCAGCGAACCTTAGAGGATGACGATTAAGTGCAAGCAAATCAACCCCCATCTCTCAGCGATATCTACTCGTCCCAAGAAAAGTGGCCCTGCTAGTTTTCACAAAGTCAGTCCGCACCTTGGTTTTTCAGATGTGGAACGCTATTCCGACAAATATCAGATGTCTGGCCCTGTCGATAACGCCATCGAGTGGAGTCCTGGTAAGTCTGAATATCTAATTTAGTTTAAATGTTGCTTCTCTAGGTCTATGTATGTATCCCTGTCTCTCTGAAGAAAAATATATATACTCCTTTTACCTTGAACGACCAGCTGTAACAATCTGTGCTTTTCGTTTTTAACATCCATGCCCCTAAATTATCGAACCGCTCCGGGAATCCTTTCTGAATTTACTCAGATGCTTCACGGGTTCCATTTTCCTTGTTTAATCTCTGTTTTTCCTCCCTGCAGACTGGAGGAGGCTGCCCTGTGAATTGAAGATCCGAGTGCGAAAGATTCGCAACCAGAGTAAGTACTTCCAGGGAAAAATAAAATTGAAAAGTGCATCGTTAATACCATTCCGCTTTTTTCGACATTTGCTTCCCCAACCGAACCCCCTGCGAGGTAGGCCAGGCCGGAACGTAGGGGGATTTGAACCTCCACCCTTGTAGCCCAGTAGACGTCATGCCTCTGCCCCCCCTCTCACCCCTCTGCCCTTCCCCTCTTTCGAAGGAAATACACAGAGCCATAAGATGGGTAGGGTTGTTTGAGAGGACTCCAAAGCCCATCTAGCTGAAACTCCGGCTGAAGCAGGGAATCCAGAAGTAGAGCAGCCCTGACTCCCCAAAGAAGGATTCTGTTCCACCCGTAGAGAGCTCTTACAGTCAAGAAAGTTCATTTATTTCCTGTACTGTAGGGACCCCTTTATCGGCGGGATCGGTATCTGCTGATTCACTTATCCATGGTCTGAAAATATGAAAGATACATATTTCAAGTCGAAGTTGCCAAAACTGGCCCTCGCGTCTTCTCTGGGTTGAATTGAGAAGGACCTCATGGGGAGAAATTATACCGTGCAAGATGGCCGTCCCTCACCTTGGTCGGGTCTAAACCCGAAAACTGGCTAGGTTGTTGAGGACAGAAAAGACTGCTTGTTTGGTCCAACCCCCTCAGAGAAGGTCTGTCCGGATCTGTCCTTCTGACAGAGAGTAGAAACCACCTAAATTTTTTGGCTTCCAAATGAAAACCCATTTTGTCTTTCTTTTTTAACCTTGTGGTCTCTTTTCGGTACAGGGGCTGCCATCCTGGCCCCCAAACGCAAGTCGCACCTGCCGGTGGACAAGGGGGAAGCCATCAAGAAGTTGGAGGTAAACCCTGTTTTTCTCGGGGGGGCCGTTGACGGTGTCCTTGAGCGCCCCTCGGGCCAGTCTGACGATGGAGTGGGTCGTACAGGGAGAATGTCTGCCCGAATTGGGATCCTTTCCTCTCTCCCATTTAGCTCAGTGAGTTAGTCCTCTGGCTCCACAGAGGAGTTCGGAGTTCGAATCCCCCGCCGGGCCTCCTTGACAGGGGCTGGACTTGGATGATCTCTAGGGTCCCCTTCCCAGCTCTGGAGTTCTAAGATTATATTAACGATAGCTCAGTGGTTGAGGTCTCTGGCTGCAGAGCCAGAGGTTGGGAGTTCGAATTCCCCCCCCCCCCCCAGGCCAGCTGCCCAATGTCCCGGGGCACCCCCGGAAGAAGAGAAGGGGAAACCGCTTCTGAGTTGGGTCTACCTGGAAAACCCTGGAAAGGGTCGCCCGAAGGCAGAATCGACTTGATGGCCCTTGATTATGACCCAGCTCTGGAGAACTGTGATGGGGTGAGGTCTGATCCTGACACTCTCACTCCCCTGTTTTTCTGTCCTTTGGCCCCATCTCGTAGACTTTGGAAAATAAGGAGGAGGAGGTGGTGTCGGAGGAGGAGGAGGAGAAAGAAGAAGGCGAGGAAGGGAAGGAAGAAGAGGAGGAAGAATATGACGAAGAGGAATTTGAAGAGGTACGGGGCGAGCGGGGCCCCCCCCCAGATATTTTCCTGCGATGTGCCATCACGTTGCCCCCAAAATGTGGCGACCCTTCGAATGAGCGATCTCCAAAAGGTCCTGCTCAGCTCTTGGTCAACTCTAAAGTCGTGGTTCCTTGAGGCAGTCTGTTCATCTCACATTGGGTCTTCCTCTTTTCCTGCTGCCTTTCACCTTTCCCAAAATCCTGGTCTATTCCAGAGAACCCTGCCTTCTCGTGAGGTACCCAGAATGGGACAGCCTCAGTTTCATCATCTTCGCCTTCAGCGAGAGTTCAGGCTGGATCTGATGAAGGACCCATGGGTTGGTCTTATTGGGCATCCCGGGTATCTGCAAAGCTCTTTTCCAGCCCCTCTTTTCAAACAAATCCCTTCCCCCCCCCCCCCCCCGGTCAGTCTTCTTAATTGACTGTGAATCCCCCAAATCCTTTCCACTTGACCTGACGAGAGTAAAAGGATGTATAATTCCTGGCCCATCTGCTCCCAGTATCCAGTTTGCTGTCTTACTTAAAGAAAAATCTCACGATTAATATCATTATGATCGGTCTTTCCCCCCGACAGGAGACGGACTACATCATGTCCTATTTTGACAACGGTGAAGATTTTGGGGCCGACAGCGACGATAACATCGATGAAGCCATCTACTGAAGGGGGGGGCATCCCAGTTTTTTTTCTGGCACCAGTGGGCAGTTCCTAAAGGATCCCGCAGGAGGCGCCCTTTCACCATCGGGAAGTCTCGTATTCCTCCCCGCATTAGGACTGTTCGCCCTGTAGGTGGCGCTCCTGTTCTGTCGGGGAACGACCAACCGACCGAACGGAATAAACCAGCGTATTTTCGTCTTTGCCTTTTTCCTGGAAAGCGGGGCGTTTCTTGGAAACGTTGAGGCCCTTCTGGCTGGTTGGCTTTCTTTTTCTTTCTGGAACGGCGAAGGGGTTTTTGACCCGAGACACCGAATGCTGGATCGTACCGGAAGGCCCCAAAACTTTGGTCCTTCCCCACCCTTGTTCCCTGCCCGGCTCCCGCTCTGGGTGGCTGTGGATTGATAGGCCTTGTGGTCTGCCTTCCAACAGGGTGCCTCAGCTACCGTCGAGGGATTTCTGAAAGAAGTGGAAAAGGACGGGCTTGGAAATTTTAATGTACCGAAAAACATCCCCATCTTTCTGTTTTGTCTCTGCCAGCATTCTTCGCATTTCTTGGAAACAAAGGAGATGCAAACGAGGATAAACGAGTGCCTTTTCGGGGGGGGTGGGGTGGACCAGCCAGACATATTAATGAGGTGGGTTTAAATTCTACAGACCTCTGGATTCTTTCGAAGGAGGCAAAATGGGAGCAGAACCAGCATTTCCCAGAAGTTGGCAAAGAACTTGGTAAAGTCTTAGGATGGACCCAGGATGTACGCACGGATCCTGCATCTCTTTCCTGGCACACCAGCACATACTCACCTTACGTGTCACACAGAACCAGTGTTTTGCCATCGGTGTGTTTTAAATAGCACTGAACTGCTTCCCCCCCCCCCCCAAGAGAAAATATGTGATTTTAAAACATTTTCGATGCTGTGAGAAGCGTTATCAAACGACATTCCGACTTTTGCTCCTCTTTTCCTAAATCCCATGAGATTTCTATTCTTATTGCTGTTTCAGAGTCTCTTGGGGTTGTGTGTTTGTGACAATTTGTGTGGTCAATTTTGCGTCAGACGTTTGGCCCGGCTTGGTGGCTGATACCATACCCGTCTTGAGTCACCGTAAACCCAGTGAGGACAGGAAGGGTGGGATAAGATGTCATGCGTTTTGTGGGAATTTGAACCCAGGTCTGAGTCCCAGCACACTCACCACTCTACTACACTGCCTGTTTTGTTTCTACTTCTTGGTTTGAAGACTTCCAAGAGAGAGAGAGAGAGAATGCCCCTGGGCATATACAGAGTGCCCTTGGGTGATTACTTTCACCTGTCTTGATAGCTTTCTCATTTAATATCATATATGTAGATTAAAAACTTAATGCATTCAAATTATAACCAAAAGGTTACTCAGAGTAGATCTTTAAATGACTGGGCTGTGGCATTTTCCAGGAAGGAAGCCAAAGCAGTAAGGAAAACCCTCTCCTGTGTCGCAGGGAGATATTCAACAGGTTAAGGTCTGCTCCAGATGCCTCCCTGCAGCTGGCCTTGGCAGCTGTGTGAGAGAGCCCATGGGAAGCCGGCTGCACTGTGCTGCCCTCTCTATCCACCCTGGAGCGTGCTTCACCTGTTGAATTTCTGGCTGCTGTTAATATCTTGGAACAGCAGATATTAAGAAGAAAGAGAAACTACAGCCGTAAAGGATTGATACTCTTCTACCAATACTGGACCTTCACCAGCTCACTGTTTTTTAAAATCTTGCTCCTTTCAATTTGTGTGTAGATTCTGTGGCTGCAATAAAAATGTCCGTATTTTTACTCGGTGCCTTGCTTGGCTCCCTTAGATTCTCCCACTTTGGCAGAGTTTCCCGATTTCAACAACCCCTTTGCTGCCCAGAGGCGGAAAAAAAGCTATAGAATGTTCGCAGTAAGTCCCATTTCTGGGATGGATAAAGGGAAAGGTCAAGTTTATTAACAACTCTGCTCTGCTTTTGGAAGAACCCTGAATATTTTGGCACTGGATCGCTCAGGGGTTGAGGTCCCTGGCTGTGGAGCCAGAGGTTGGGAGTTCGAATCCCCCCTGTGCCGCCTGAACAGGAGCTGGACTGGATGACCAGAGGGCCCTTTCCAGCTCTGCAGTTCTAAGATGATGATGATGACTAGACAGCCAGCTTTGAAACTTCAGAGCGTCAAAGTCCCTGGAACGTGGCCAGGGAGCGTGATTGATAGACAAGAGGACAGAATGATGGAGGCGGAGTCGGTATGAAAGGAAGGCCGGCATTTGTAGCTCGGCCCCGTAAACAAGCTGCCATCTGTGGCCTTTGATAGGCTTCGGACTAACGCAAGCCCTCCTTGGCTGACCCGGAGACAGACGTCAATCTGAGTATTCAGTGTCCTACTCGTGCGTAGGTGAGCAGGGTAGGTTTCGGAGAAAGATCTGAATGCTGCGCTTCGGGGGCCGTTTCTCCTTGGCCTCTCCGCTTGTGGCACAAAACCGTGGCACCTTTTCTGTGTTACTTGAGAGCCACAAACTCCTGATGACAGTCCGTGCTTACTTGGGCTGCATCCATCAGTCTTTTGAAAAAGCTTCAGAGGGACACAGAAAACTTGCTTTCTCTGTATAAGGAACAAATGAGAGCATTTCCCCCCCCCCCCTTTGCTAAGCCAGGAGAACGGACGGCTTAAAACCACTGCAAAAGGGGGCACTGATAGCTCTGTCTAGGTTTTGCCTATAGGGGATGATGGGCTTACAGGCCTCTGATGTCCCTCCTCCTTATGGGAGGGAGACGCCTCCCTGCAGCTGGCCTTGGCAGCTGTATGAGAGAGCCCATGGGAAGCCGGCCCCATGGAGAATAGAAAGAGGACCATCATCTGCTTTTTTTTACAAAACCCGCCTGCCCTACCTCACAGGGGTGTCGTGAGGATAACCCAGGGAAGAGAAGAGCAAAGCCAGTCACCTTGAGCTTTTTGGAGGAAAGACTGATGATTAATGAAAAGAAATGATGATGATAATAATAATAATTATTATTATTAATAAACCATAGGTCACCCTATGAGCAAGAGAGAAGCTGGGCTAAAGTGACTCAGTGGCTCAGTTTGGAAACTGGATAAGGACATCATCATCTTAGAACTGCAGAGCTGGAAGGGACCCTCTGGATCATCCAGTCCAACCCCTGTCCAGGAGGCACAGCGGGGGATTCGAACTCCCGACCTCTGGCTCCACAACTCCGGGAACGTTTCCAGCCGTTAGTTTCCATGTAAAAAGATTATCTATTTGAAATAATATTTCCCTCACTTCCGTCCCAGGGGCAATCCGGGAGCCATACGGCAGCAATAAAGCAGCCTCGATAAAAGGGGGGGAATTGCAGAATAATAAAACATGGAATAGTAATAATAATAATAATAAACTGGCTGTGCCCAGGGCAGAATTTGGCAAGGTTGTCCAGGAGCTGAGCTGACGGCCGACGTCTCTTTGCTTCTGTTTTCTCTCTGGCGAACGGCTCCTGGCAACGCACCCGGCCTGCTTGCACCCGGGTGTGGCTGGGACTCATCCTTTCCCCTTACTTAGCCTCCCTCTGGTCTTGTTTTCCTTCTTCGCGGGACCTACCAACGGGCAGGACGTCCTCCGTCCGTGGGGACGCCCCCCTCCTGATAGAAAGGAGGGGAGGGATCCAGAGAGGAGGAACTCGATCCCTGGGCCCTTATCGGTCTCCGCCACTCTTGTCTGGCAGAGGTCCCGGCTTGATTAGGGATCTGCTCGTTATCTCCATGCCCAGCTTGTCATTCTCTCCCCCCCCCCCCCCCGGCGCCCCGACTGGATCCTTTCTTCACACATGCACATGGCGCTATCTCTCTGGACAGCGTAATGTACACGGATGGAAATAAAGGGTGGGCCAGGATGGCAAGATCCATGAGCCAGAGCCGAGGCGGACCAGGCAAAAGAGTACCAATCCGATTCTGGGTCGGCTGATTCTGGAAACAAGCCGGGGGGCACATCCTTTCTCTGCCTTGCTACAGGGATTAGAAGAGGACCAAGCGCATGCACGCACATCCGATCTCTCAACCCGGGCTCCTCGCCTTGTGCCTAGCTCTTTAGAGCGCTGTTACCTGAATAGGGTATGTACCTCAAAAACCCTATTAGGGTCACCATCATTCAGAAGTAACTTGAAGGCACCTAACAGTTCCCTTTTGGCCAGGCGCCAGGGCTCTCTGACCTCAAAAACACTCACACTCTGCACGTGCTCTGAAGTACACAGCTCTTGATTTCTGCTTCCTGTAGCAGAATCATGGCTTTCAGAGCAAAAAAACCACACATGATTTTCTTAACAGCCAGGAGGACAACATTGTCTGCCACCTCTTTAGGGCTTCCTGGTTCCTTCTGAGCTTAGCCGCAGTCTTGATAGGAGCTGGGAGAGAAATGGATTCCCCAAGGAATGGAATAGGGTTGCAAGCTATCCCTGCTGTCATGCAAAGAGTTTTGGATAGGCAATTAAGAGCCATTGACCTTACAAAAGACCCAGTCCGTGTTTGTTGCTGTTAATCAGTCCAGCAGCTTGCATTTTTAGGATTCTCCTTCTGGGGGAGTTATGATGAACGTCTGGATCACCACGCCGCCCCTCTCTGTTTCGGGCCTTTCCTTTCTCTCTGGTTGGCCTCAGCACTTGGCAGCAGCTGGCTCTTATCTTAAGCCACTTTCTGCTGGAAGGCCAGCCCGGCTCCCAAATTATATGGCTCGCTTCCTGTTTTCCTTTAAGTACAAAAAGGTCAGGAAGCTTATGGATCTCTCATGGCCCAGAGGCATTCAAAGGAAGAACGAGGGAAGGAGGTGTGTGTGTGTGTCAACACACTGCCGGTTGTGAACTGATGACACAGAAACCCGACTTTCTCCCAGAAGCTCTGCAGTAGAGCCAGCACAGAAATTAGACCCTGGAGTTAGCTGGGTGGCCACTCACCTTGGTAGGGAGGCCAAACCTTTCTCAGGATCATTCAGGTCACAAAAGTGTGCAGGCATCTGTGTTCTGCAGGCTGAGGCTAAACAGAGCCTCCAGCTTCAGAGGCAGTGTACCTCAACTGCTGGAAAATTAGTAGCAGGGAGGTATTTTTGCCTTTCCACCCTGCTTCTGAGCTTCCCGCGGCTGAGGATGAAGCAGCAGGCAAGAGGGACCTCCCCAGGTTTGATCCACCATGGGAATCCCTGCCTTCTTCCACTTAAGCAGCATCAAAATAACCCAGAGCGTCAGCCTCTCCAGAGGGTTACTCTGTCCGGCTTGTTTAACTGGGGAGGGACTGGTGCAAAGGCGGGGTTCTCCTCTTGACACCCTCTTTGCCAGTCATTCTAGAAATGCTCTCTTTCCCCCCTCCATCCCTCTCTGTCGGCCTCAATTTTTCCACACAGGACCTACTGGTGTGTGCCAGGAGGGAGATGGAAGCCTTTGGCTGCCCAGAAGCCGATTCCTTGCCCTGTTTTCCGATTTCAAGGACAAAGGAGTTGTGGTTCGCAAGGGCGTCGAATTTGTTGCCAATCCACAACTGACTTTATCAGGCTGTGTTGCACGTGGTCCTTGTCCCCCTGTCTGTGAAAATCCTCCCCTGAGGTTAGGAACAGAAGGTGACTCCAAATTCAGAGGAGCAGGGGCTGTGAATCTGCTCCGGATTTTGGTCTGCCCTTTGCAGTAGTTACCAGAAGTGTGGAACCTCTTTGGGGATGGTGGGATATGTAGTTGTCCCTCACTGCCCCGAAGAGTCACGGCTCCCCCATCCTTTGTGGTTGGCGGCACTGCCGGGAATTGAGCTGTTCAATTGTAAGTAATGATTTTTATTTATTTTTGCTAATGTCTTAGTGAGTAACTGAGACTGTAAGTGCCAGTTGATGAGAAAAAAAAGGGGTGGACTACTCGGGGGGGGGCGGGAAACTATTCTGCTCTGTGAATCCATGTGCTTCTGCTGTGCAGCTAGAGGAATTTAGTAGAAATTCTGCAATATACTTTGCCTTAACAAAAACCGCAAGCCTCCAGCTGAAAATATTGCAGAACAACGAGACAAAAAGTGCTGAATACTACATTTTGAAGAAAATGCAAGGGGAGAGAGAGGAAACAGGAGCTTTTAACCATCCTACAAAGTGAGATAAGAGTAGCTGCGGGCAGAATATTTACAGGAAGAACAGCCTCCCGCAGGAAAAAAGGGAGAGGAAAGCAAAAGGGGGGGTGACCGAAGACCTTTCATGTCTGAGTGTGGAAGGAGGCTACAAACCGGGAAGAGGGGGCAGAAATCTTGATGAGAAGGTTAGTGTGCCAGAGAAGCAGGCCAACCACTGAGCTACACAGAACACTGCAGCCCGGTCACGGTCTCTGTGGAACCAAAAACCCTACACGTTCCTGAAACCAAGCTCAACTTCCCCTTCATGTGAAAGCAAGTGGGGGCCTCTTTCTCTCTGTATCGCACTCTCTGACTTTGTGGGGGCTGTTGAGTTCTCACCACAACAAAAGCTTCTGCAGGCAGGAAACGCAAAAGGGAACACAATGTCCCAGCGCGGACGAGGGTGCAGTGTTTTCTGCAGGAAGCCGAGGGCAGGGCGGAGCGTCACTGGCGAGGGCCTGCACAGCTGGGACCCAGCAAACCAAACCTCAACCACCCCTGTTCCCAACATAGGATCAGAAGTTGGGAAGTTACTTTTTAGAAAGTAACTAGTTACAGTTACTTACACCCCTTCCAGTTGTAACTCTTTCTGAGAGCCTGGAAGCAAATGAATCCAAAATAATGTAGTTACCTGTAGGTAGTAACTTTCCAAGGCAACAAGAAGGTAACCAAATTTACCCAAAGCAAAGTCAGTTATTTTATATGCGTGATGAGCCGTGTTTTCTAGTTATGTCCCAAAGTTCCCTTGAAAAGATGGTTCTTTAAGGCATATGGGCCGGAAAGGTGAGATTTAAATCCTCATTTTTTAACAAGACCCCAGTGCATCTCTTCTGGACGCCAGAGCTGCGCTTTCCTGGAAACAGACACGTATCCAGGAAAGACCTTAGAAAAGTTACTTTTTAAAATGTAAAACTGTCACCTGAGTAAACGCTGGTGGAGGTTGCTTCCCGGCGGATCATGCCCCTTCTAGGATGATGATGGTGGTGGTGGAAGTGGGGACCCTTTATTTATTTATTTATTTATTTATTTATTTATTTATTTATTTATTTATTTATTGGATTTATACCCCGCACCATGTGGCCACCAGGCCACTCTGGGCGGCTAACAACAAGACAAACAACACAATATCAAAACATGATAAAAATAAGAGAATACAAACATTCAACAGGTGTAGTAACTAGTAGGATACGTAAATTAAGACAGATGGCAATGAAGATGATAAAAAAGAGGATGAAAGGATGGCAAAAAGGATGATAAAAGGGAAGCTGAGAGATCAAAAACTTGATGCTCAGGTTCCGCCTGGCGGAAGAGCCAAGTCTTCAAGGCTCGTTTAAACCCATCCAGATCACCAACTTCTGTGGGAACACCGGGGGGGGGGGGGTGTCGCTTAAATGAAAAGGCCTGCCCCCCCCCACACACAGGTGATGCGCAACCCCGAGAGATGCTGTATGAGCATCTTCTCATCCCTTTCCCTGCATGGCGGGCCTTTCAGTGCGCGGCTGAGTGTGCGCAGCATGCGCTCCTTTCCTCCCGAGCCCTCGGCAGCCTTTTCTCTCCAAAAGGGCCCGGCGGGGAGCTTTTCCATCCGCTGAAGGGCCTCGGCCCTGCTCCAGAGGAGGACAAGCCCTCCTGCGGCGGCGAGCGCTCGCTCTCATGCGCCACCGCGACTTATCAGCAGAGAACAGGCGCTCGGAGGTTCTTCCGAGGCCGGTGGAGTGGTGAGAGAGCGAGAGAGCCAGGATTACGGATGAACCGACGCCGCACTTCACAGGCAGGCCAAGTGCTTCCCAGGCTCTGGCGTAACAATCCAGAGAGGGGAATAGAACAGAATTCTTCCTCTCTGGAGGTTTGCCAACCAGGCACCTCTACTTGTGTGGATGATGGGTCGCTCTCAGGGACGCTGGGTTTCCTTCTCTCGAAATCAGAGGGTGTGGGGGTTATGGGGTTATGTGCCACCAAGTCACCTCCGACGCAGGGCGACCCTATGAAGGAGCCGTCTCCAAAACGTCATGTCCTCCACAGCCCTGCTCAGCTCTTGCAAACGCAAAAGTCGTGGTTTCCTTGAGGGAGTCCATCCATCTCGTACTGGGTCTTCCTCTCTTCCCACGGCCTTCCACCTTTCCCGTCGGGACTGGCTTTTTTCAGAGAACCCTGCCTTCTCACGATGGGCCCCAATGTAGGGCAGCCTCAGTTTCATCATCTTTGCCTCAATTCTGGCAACAAACGTTACGGCATCTTAAAGACTAACTGCCATCATGTGAGCTTTCAGGGGCAAGTCTCTGAACCATTATATTATTACTTATTATACCTAGAAAGTAACTTTGCAACAACTAGTTCCATGGTGCGTCCCAAAGTAACTAGTTAAGATCACTGCATTACTTGTAACAAGTTGCTTCCAATAAGCATTGGGGGATAACATGATGGAGGAAGCCAAGGAAACTTCTTCTGCACAGGAAATGCAAGCTGGTTTGGTTCACGTCGTTCTCAAAACGACAGGCTGGCTGGCTTCCCCGTTTGGCCAGTTCCACAGATCCCTTCCTCGCCCCAGCCGAGCCGCTGACCCAGCAGGTTTGCAGGGAGCGAACACCATGTTCCCTCAGCTGGATTTCTGTTTTCGAGTAGGTCGCTGCCGAACAGGCAATCTGGCCGTCTTAACTGGCTTGAAATTATGAGTCACTTTCCCCAAGCAAAGAAAAGCCAACCTGCAATTTAAAAATAACATGCCTGTGAAGTTTGCAGGGGCTGCTTAAGTAAACATCCGGTGAGAGCATTAAGGCCTGGAGTTTATATTTATTTAATTGTTTTGAAGCAAGAGGGCATAAGAGCAGGACAACAGAATGCAGATATTTTGGGAAGGGTTTTCTGTTTTCAGTTTAATGCGACGTAACGAACTCCTGCTTTGTTTAATCTGTTTTAGACAATGCTCATCACCTCTAAAAGATGCATCATCTTTCACTCTAACTACTGTAGGCGTTGAATCATCCTGTGTTTTAGGTGAGTCGGTATAAGGAAGACAGCGGGAGAGAAAGGAAAAAGAGAGGGATGGGAATGCTGGAGAGAGGTGGATCTTTCTGAGCGCAGAAGCCACACGGTTGACTTTCGAGTACCGTCAACCCTCGGAACTCACGGCCTCATGATTTGAACCAGGCCGTGCTGTGGAGAAGACGGAGTGTAGCAGCAGTTCCTGGCCTCGTTTCCTGAAGTGAGCACGGCAGCGATGTTCATATATGGTCAGCTGCGGTTCGGTTTTTTTGAGCTGCACGACTGGAACGCGTTTAATTCCCTTTGGGCCCCCCTGCAAATTCCAGCGAGGAGGCCGTGGGGGAGAGTGCTGAAGAGTGAACCGCTGAAGAGAAAGAGAAACCTAGGCTCCTTTTCTTGTCTCTGTCTGTTAAAGGCCGCGCGCGGATCTGCCCGAACAGGCAGGAAAGGCTTTTGTGGAGAAAAACACACATCACCTGTTTGCCTTTTTAAATAACTAATAATAAAATATTAATTTAAAAACAAACATACCCATTTGCCTTCCCAGACCGAGCAGCTGTTACATGTTTAGCTGCAGACAAGGGCTAAGAAGTTGTCAGCCAACACAAACACACCCCTTGTTTGTCCAGAAAAATGATGCTCCGGCCCCTGATTGAGCTCCACGGCTCTTTCGAAATCTGGGTAACCTGTTCCAGCCGCGTGTTATTTTTACACATTATTCCTTTCTCTGAAGCAGCCAGATGATATTTAATATTCCTGGATTAACGTACCGCTGCTAGTCTCCAAAAGGCGGGGAATTCTCCTCTGGTTACCTTCCGCGGCTAATTCTGATGCTTGCACGTGGATGGTGGAAAAATACAAAAGATTCGACGGAATAGGAGTTTTGGTAACAGGGTGACAGAAAAGGTTAAAGAATTCCTGTCGGGATGTTTTCCAAACACGTCCAAATATCCTTTAAAAGTAACACTGGAAAGTAACTAGGAAATGTTACTGGGTACACCAGAAAATAAACGTTGTAACTACTTGTTATGTGATTTTGTACAGTATTTGTTTTGCAATGAGGGACCTAACTAGGCCTTCAGCTCCATCATCGATGAGTAAATAAGATTTTTAGATGTTTTGTCCTTTCGGGCTGTTGCTTGTTTCTCTGTGCGCCGCCTGCTTGTTTTGTCTCTCGCTCCTGTTTTTTCGCCGTTGCTCAATGCTGTCGTCCTTGCGGTGTACTTTTTGCTCAACCGCTGTTCTAAGGAACAGACCAAAACATTTGCTTCCCTCTCTCTCGGCAGAGCTAAGCCTGGCCCCAGAGCCGTTCGCTGACTCGCTTTCCCTTTCTTTCCAACACTGCAGAGGCAGGCTTTTTTTTTTTTCCAGCCGGCTTGGACACACACTTCATACAGGGACAGGGTCAGGGAGAGAGAGAGAAAGGGAAAGAGACGATCTCCAACCATTAGGCAGCGCAGCCCAGTGGTGCTTCTCATCACCACGGCACTGTTTTAAAACTCGGCTGCCATCAAGATTGTTTTATTTTCTCTAGCTCTCCTCTCTGCTAAGCAAGGAAATTGGCATTTTTGATCGTTTCTAATATCTACAGATGTGCATCCTGCCCGGCTTTTACCAGCTGGCTGGATAGCTCAGGGGTGGAGGTCTCTGGCTGGGGAGCCAGAGTTTGGGAGTAATATAATATTATATAACAATGTATTCTTCATAGCATGGTCTCTGGCTCCATCTAGTGACCAGTTCTGGTAAATACATAGTGAAAAAAGTATTTATAGATTTTCTTGTCATGTTTTTAATACTTTTCAGACCGTGGATAAGTGAAACCATGGATACTGATCCCGCAGATACAAGGGGTATGTATGTCCCATTGTCACTCTATGACCTAAAATCTGTTTTGCACCCATCTAAGGAACCAGACCTATTCTTTCTGTGCCCACCCCAAAGTAAGTCGCGTTGCATTCAATCAAGATTACTCACAGGTAAGTGAAGTCTAGGGTTGCTTCCCAGAGGGCCTTTTGCTATCCAGTCACCCTGCCACGTTCACAGAATGTGGGCGTGAACAAATCTCTTAAGGCTGGCCCAGGAAGCAGAGGCACCCAGCGACCCCAACAAAAGATGGGCTCGTGCGAATTCCAGGGAAGGTTTGTCCACAATATCTATGGTTTCATGAATTCGGGGTGTTACAGGATCTGAATCTTCAGCCCAAATCCTGTTCCGTGGGGTGTCATGGAAAGTCACACCAGCGAAAGTATGCTGACGGTTATGCCCAGGCAACCAGCATGGTGCCCTTGATCACTGGGCCCTTGATCGTGTGCTCACGTGGAAATGCTCGAAGGGTCGCACGTCCACCTTAGTGCAATTTTCCCGCCCTGCATCCGCAGCTTCGCCTTGCACCTGCGGGGCTGCACGAAAGGATTCCAGCCCCACGCATAACGCCCTCTTGGCCTGGTGGTTCTGCATTTTCATGACGTATCCTTGAACTTTCCCTGTCTCTTCACCCTCTTTTGGCCACCAGATTCTCTATCGAGAGGATGCAACGCCGCCAGCAGCAGGATCTGGCCCTCTGCCCAGCAAAGGCAAACAGCTGGGAGTGGTCCTGGTGAGATTCTGAGAAATCCCACTAGGAAGGGTACAGGACGATTATATAACGTTATGGAAACTCTGGGCCTTAGGAAGGATAAACTGTTTTTGCAGGTTGGCCCTCTGGGGGAAGCATTTCTGCACCACCGCCGCGGATTTTTTAAATGCCGAAAAGAGGTCATGTTGGCCAGACTGCAGCTTGCTTTTAATTATTCTGTTGCAAAAGATGGGTTTCTTTCTTTTATTTTTTTTTCAGACCAGTCAACCAGTAAATTTGGGTTCAAATAATGCATAGAGGGTGCAGTTTTTCAACTCCCCTCCGTCTGTCCTGCCTGCTTCCCCTCTCCTGCAGCCCTTTTCCAGATCAAGTTCTCTAGTTAAAAAATGAGGATTTTTTTTAAAAAGGGGGATGTATGGCTTGCTTTGCGATTTAAGTTGGAAATATGTGTAAAACTCACTCTTGTTAATCATATCCATCATCCACTGATGGTACGATAGGTTTAACAGAGAGTCGGTTTCCCATTCTGTTCTCACAGCAACTCTGCAAGGTTATGTTTGATGGAGTCTTTGCAACCTTGTATGCTGCCTTTAGTAGCTTTGGCTGGGAGGGACCTTTCTGGGCTGGGGTGGCTGTCAATCTATCCTGCACTAACCAATAGTTCCTTCCCTGTCTCTAAATTCCAAGAGAGCCCCACCTCTATGTTCAGTATCTCTTTCCCTCTCTTGTGTCTGCTGAAGTCTGTTGCTGAAAGTAGTCATGTTGGTCAGTTTGCTGTTTGATCTGTTACTGTATAAGTAATTGAAACCTTTTATTCTTTCTCCTACTAATGTCTCAGAGTGAGTTATTGAGACCGCAAGCACCGAATTGGTGAGAAAAAGGGGTGGCCTACTCTAAGGAAACTTGAAGCTATTCTGCTCCGTGAATCTCTGTACTTCAGGCACGCAGCCAGAGGAATGTAAACAACAATTCAAAATGCTGCAACAATATTAGGCTGAGAAATAACAGAATGACCAAGGCCTGCATTTTGAGAATTCTAGTCTTGACCAAAGGTGTGGCCCACAATATAAAATCAATTTAATTATTAATTATTTTTGTTTCAATTTAAAGCAACGGGTTTACATCACAGGGCAATTTTTCACCTTTTAGTGTAGCATCCCTTTGTCAGTGAACTTAAGCGGCTGCTTTGCACGTGCCTACCCGAGAGTAAGTCCCCTTGAATTCAGTGGGACTTACTTCTGAGTAGGTGTAATGTCTTACAATTTGCTTATTTAGCACACGCCGCTGACCATCAAACGACACACATGCACTTTATAACCAAGAGTCTGGTGCCTGAGGGTGTGACCACACCAGACTCCTGGTTATAAAGTTCAGCTGGAAACCGGTGCGGTCCAGGAGCCCGTAAGCGGAGCTGCACATAGAGCCAGGCGGAAGCGCACAAGAAAGGCGGCATTGATTTCCCGCCGTGGGATCAACCGGCCTAAGATGGCTCAGTTCGAATCCACGTTCACCAGCTAGCAAACAGGCCTCCGGGCTCCTCCCTGGGTCACGCCGCCTTCAGCTTCTTTAATCCCCGCACTTTGTAACGTCCGGGTGATACTTCTGAAACCATGTGCCAGTGTGTGTGTGTGTGTTCCCTGATCCTGGAGATGTGCTCCGCAAAAGGCTGCGCCCCCTGCCCTGCTGTCTTTCAAGAAACGACCAGGACACGGGGGAAACCGCGCTCTCTTGCGCAAGGCGTTCCTGCTGCGCGGCAAAACGGGAGGATCACACAGGAAGGAAGCGGAGAGATTGCCTGCAGGCCTTGAGCAACTTTTCCAAAGGGCCTACGTGTCGGCCGGACACTAAAAATGGCCCTTGTTTATTGCTTTAGTGGCAGGTGCTGCGGTTCAAACTGGAAAGAGGGGCAGCTGTTACGTGCTGGGAAGGAGGTCGCATTGAAATGGACCACAGGAAGTTCTCCCGCTGAGCCTCTTGGCTGGGAGCCATTCCTTTTTAATTTGCAACTGCTGGACACAGCGTTGGCCTCTATTTTGCAGAGTTTTGAATTTCTGTTCAAATTCCCTTTTGCTATGCAGACTCACAGAAGAGACTAGCTACAAGTTCCCTAGTGAGTCCACTCCTTTCTCATGAATTGGCATTTACAGTCTCAGTAACTCACCCTGAGACATTTGTAGGAGAAAAAATAGCAAACTTTTTAAACACTTACCATTGCTTGAAATTACAAACTTGTGGATGCTCTTTTCTTGCCCGCAGTCATCGTTTGCAACCAACTGAACAGATCAACAGCAAACAAACAACAACTTTCAACAGAGAGAGAGAGGAAAAAGAACCCAGAGCAGAGAGGTGGGGCTCTCTTTGAACCAAGAGACAAAGAGGGGACGATTGGTTAGTGCTGGATAGATTGGCAGTCACTCCAGCCCAGAAAGGCTCTTCCAAGCCAAACCTACTAAAGGCAGCATGCAAGGTTGTAAAAAACCCACCCAAACACCCTATTTCTCCACCCTGACTCAACTGGTTCTGCCTCAGCTCCACTGGTTGCCCCATCTGACTTGAGATAACAATAATCAGAAGCCATCAAGAGCGAGACTAGATGCTTGAATCCGAAACAATGCAGCCCTCTGCCCCTACAGAGGAATGGTGATCAGAAAGTCTTGCTGAGGACTAGCTGCTTTGGAAATGAAAAAAGGAACTTGTTCATGTGTTGTTCTTTTAAAGCAGGCTTGGTCTGCCACCAAAATATCCATTCTTGAACTATTATCTCTGTTGCACCACTAAAAGATCAATTTTTCAACGTTGACATGTCGTTATTTCCAACTCCTGTATTTTTTGGGCCACCTACCTATTGGCCCAACCCTGAAGGCGGGGCTTACGTGAGAGAAGAAGGAGAGGGAGGGGCCAGGAGATCAACAGCTGACGGTTGTTGTTTTACTTCAAACAACCACAGGTTGCAGGAGACAGAAGGCGGAAGATGGGGTTCACAAGATAACATGGCTCGTGGAGGAGAATCGGGGCTCTTGAAAAGCGACTCTTGCTTTCATCTAGCAGCTGGCATCTTGCAAAGCTTATCTTATCAGTGCTGGCTGCAATTCCACCCTCCTGTAATTCAGTGCTCTGTTGTAAAGCATGATAACAGGCGCCACCGGCATTTGCTCCTGACGAATGCTGTTCTAAACTCTGGGCCTACCACCTTTTTTGCCCTCAAGTCGATGTTAACTTACATTTACCCTTCCCAGGGCTTCCTAGATACTGATTCCTGAGCATTCAGTGTACCTAGTACTGGAGTACCCAGAAAGGGTGTACAGGAGAACCCCAGTATCTGCAGGATCGGTATACACAGTTTCACTTATCCATAATCTGAAAATATTAAAAATATTGAAAGGAAAAAGCCTAGCAATGTGTATTTTCACTATTTACCAGAATTGGCCCCTAGAGGGAGACAAAGACCATGCTATGTACTGTATTCTTGTTCTCACTCCAACCCACTGAGCTAACTCAAGTGGCCAGTTCTGGTAATACATCGTAAAAATACATTTTCTGGGTCCCCCGCCCCCCTTTTACCATGCTATATATATAGTGTTCACTATTATCCACGGTTTTCAGTATCCATGGGCAAGAGCTTGGAACCGATCCACTGCAGACACGGGGTGTACCATTCTTTTCTTCTGGAGGTGCCCTGGGACCGTCTATCTTACCCCACACAGGTTGGCTTTTCTCCTGCAAGGCATGGGGGGGAATCAAACTTCATATGTACCCCCTTAAATAGCTGCTTGACACACAGACCAGGGTAACTGTCTCACCCTTTCAGAGAAGGTGTTGCAGCTGTCCAAGCTTAAAATGGCAATGAATTGTGCAGATCAGCTTTTTTTTTCTTTTGCCACAAAGATGTGTTTTCTTTCTTTGCTCTTAAATGTGCCCGTTGCTGATCTCAGCAAACAGCTGACCAACTTCTGCTTTTTCAGAGAGATTCAGCATACTTCTCTCTTTTGCGCCACCTCCCACAGGCTCTCAGTATCTCATTTCTCCCCCCCCCCCATCTGATCACATTCATGGGCAGGCATACATTTTTATATTTTCAGGCAAAAGCTAAAACGCCTTGAAAGGTAGAAGGAAGCGGGAAAGGAGGAAGACTCAGTACGAGATGGATTGACTTCCTAAAGGAAGCCACCGGCTTGAGTTTGCCAGTTGTAAAACAGGGAGATCTCGGCGATGAGAGAAAGATTCTTCCCCTCTTTCCCTTCCCCTCGACATCGAGAACTAGCCCAGAGCTTTTATATCTTGAAATCAAATCTTTGAAACCAGACGGCCCTCTTTTCATGTAGGGATCGCCCGGGGATCAAGATGAGAGAAGGGCAACGGCTCAACCCCAAATTTTGGAGGTTAACTCCCGGAGTCTCCTCATGATGGTCAACACTGAACCACCTCATCATCCTCATCATCATCTTAGAACTGCAGAGCTAGAAGGGACCCTGGGGATCATCCAGTCCAGCCCCTGTCAAGGAGGCCCTGTGGGGGATTCGAACTCCCAACCCCTGGCTCTGCAGCCAGAGACCTCAACCATTTTAGAATGATTTTTTTAAAAAAATGTTTTCCCTTTTGAATGTCTACCCTGGATGGTGGGGAAATTGCCTTTGGTTTTTAATTTGAACAAAAATTAAATATCCCCCCCCTCCCCGCTCCATTTCTCCTCCTGCCGGGCTCCGGAGCTGCCTCCCCTCCGGCTTCTTTGGTGTGTTGACTCCTCACTTCCCAAGAGGAAACACTCGGAGGCATCGGAACAGGGGCCGGGGGAGGAACCCGAAGCAAAAAATACACACCGAGGCAGGGCCAGAAAACCCACAGCCTTGTCAGCCGGCCAAAGGCGCACATGAGCCCTCGGCGTGGAGGAGCATGTGGGCCCAGCCCGGCAGCCTATCAGGGAGCACCCGAGGGTGATGCTCAGCCCCGTGGCAGTCCTGGAGACGGTTGCAGGAGGCAGATGGCGAAGGAAGGGCCAGCTGGCCTAGTGCCACCAACTTCCCAAAACAGCACAAGGTTCTTAGATGTCTGGGCTGGAAGAGAAGCCGCAAGCTGTGTGCGCCCCCCCCCCGCCACCTTTGCTCCACTTCTCCCGCTTCCCGCGCCTCGGAGGAGTGCTCGGCGTGTTCCCACGCTGGACATTTCTGCCGGCACACACCAAAACACGTCGCTCCCGCTGTGCGCCACCGTGGGTTTCTCTCTGATCCTGATCTCCTGCTTTTCCGACTTCGCTCTCCACGCACGTGACGCCTGGCTAGCCGTGGGGCAGCCCCTCGTGTTCCGACAAAATGGGCTCTCCGGGCGCCACCACCGCCTGCCGACCTCCATCTCGGATGTCCAGGCGCACAAATTCCCCTTCGTTCAGCAACGCACCCTCTGGGCGTCATTTCCTCTGCTTGGATGTGGTTGTGTTTCTCAGGCACTCTTAATGCGCCCAGAGGGCCTTTCCTGCATCCAGGCTCCAGAGCAGAAGGAGCCTAGAAGCACAAAATTCCCTCTGTTTGCGGTATAAGCTGGCCTCAAGATAGGCCCTCTTCATTTTTATTAGTTTTAAAACTAAACTTGGGAATTTTTTTTTTGGGGGGGGACTATAAATCCCAGTATCCCCCACCAGCATGGGTTCTGGGAGCTGTAGTCCAAAAAGGCTCTGCTTTTAACTGCAAAAATAAACCGGCTTACGGGGCTGGCTGTAGCTCTTTTAACATTAAAATCCAGCTTTGTTTGCCCACAAACGCAGCAAGATTCTCTGGACCCTGAATAATGGAGTTTGGATGATAATTCGTTTTAGGATGATGTAGAAGAGAGGTGGGCCTCCTGCAACCCTCCAGATTTTGAGGGACTGCGAATCCCATCAGCCGGAGCCTGGCTAGCCAATAGTGAAGGGTGATGGGTGTTGTTTTCCAGCAACATCTGGAGAGTCTTGACAAATCTACTGATCCTGATGTTTGTGTGACTGGAAGGGACTTTTCTGGGCTGGGTGGACTGTCTATCTGTCCATCACTAACCAATCCTTCCTTGCAGCCTTTGAATTCAGAGCCCCACCTCTCCGCTGAGCGTTTCTTCCCTCTCTTTAGTCAGTTGGTGGCCGTTGTTTCTTTGCTGCTGATCTGTTTGGTTGGTTGCTAAGTATGTGTGCAGTAAAAGAGAACAGTATACAGGTCTGTAATTCCAGGCCAGCAAAGAAGCAGTTTTTTAAAAAATTATTATTCTTTCATCTACAAATGTCTCAGACTGAGTTATTGAGCCTTTAAGTGCCACTTTAATGAGAAAGGGGTGGACTCTGGGGAACTTGTAGCTATTCTCTTCTGTACTTCTACTCCGTGGGGGGGGGGGGGAGGCATTTTACTAGAAATTCTTAACTCTGTAACAAAAAGATGGAGGATAGATTTTTAGATGAACTCCAGTGGGAGTCTCAAACCTGGCAGTAGGCTACTGATGACATGGCTGGAAATGACAATACAGTATTTTGATCGCGGCATGACCAAGCCCTCCATCCAACTCACTGAGCGAGCTCGAGAATAAGCCACAGAGTCACAGCAAAGCCAAAACAGCCCTTTGTGCCACCCGGGATGGAGAATATAGGACTACGAGAGGCAAAATATTACCGCCCCGTATCGCCAAGGTAGCCTTATCGAGCGAGTGGATATCTCCGGCCAGTAATCTTATCACGGTTGTTCCTCTTGGACTTTGGTGACCGGGTAAATAACTCGGTGACTTTCGCCGGGTGACGTCTTTCCAGCTAAGAGCATTTGCTGTGTGGCCGCTGGGAGTGCGCGACTCGGTAATGGGATTATGGAGGTGCGACAGGTGAACGGCTGGGCAGGAGGGGATAATAGAAAAGCCCCGCTGGATTCTCGGACCAAGGGAATCGGGCTGGCTTGGGGAGGATGGGTTTTGTCGTGCCGATCCTTTGAGGATAATCTTAGCCTCTGGGGTTTGCTCCAGGGCCACCTGGAGACTTCCAGGAAACCCAAATTGGAGCTACATCAGGAAATCCAAAATAAGTGTGTGGGGGACCCTGCAGGTGCAAACTCGAGCCTGTGGTTCTGTTAGGGTGTTAATCCATCTCCTGTTTGGCCTTCCTCGTTTCCTGCTGCCTTCCACCTTTCCTGGCCTAGACTTTTATGGGACATGATTTTGTTTACTGGTTTTGAACAAGGTACGCCAGGCAGCCTGTCGGTTCTGGTGCTCGTAAGAGGGTGTTGGTTTGCACACCTTCCCCCCCCCCCCCCGGCTTTCAGGTAAATCTATGTGTTAAATCTCTTCCAAAATGTGCTGTTCCCTGCAGCTGGTTGAATCACCCGAGGATTTGCATACACCTCAGTGCCAGGAAGTGGGTACATACTGTTGCTGAGACACACCGTTTCTCCTCTTTCCTTCGGTGTCTCACTTAATCCTACAGCTTTTTCCTCCTTTGGGAAGATCTTCAGCTTCTGGTTATCTGAGAAGGAGGGATATTTTATCCCATGGCCGACTTGCGTCAGCACATGCAAGCTGAAATCCAGAAGCACCCGGGGTGGCGGCTCAGTTCTTGGTGTTGAAAGTAGGTGGGGTGAATAGTTGACACTCTATACAATACATTGACATACATTAAATTAAATAAATAAATAAACAAACAAACCAACCAACCTGTAGCTTCTCCCCTTGCACTTTAGAAATTGTTCCAGGTGTGGAATGGGTGTACGCTCTCCTTGTTTCACATGGATGGTTGTGCTCTGTTCTTTTTTAAATGTTTTAGAACTGATTTTATTGACCGTTTTCATATAATGCTGGTACAGTTCTTTTTCATTCGCATGTGGTCACTACAAAACAGCGACGCACAGTAAGTGTACAAACGTTTTTAAAAGGAACGAACAGAGGTCCCACGAAACAAAATCGACGCCCGACCCAGGTCCAAAGCAACACGGCAGAACACTCTATTTGAAAGCCAAAATCCTTTGACGCAGATTTTTAAATGCACTCTCGAGACCCCCCCCCCCCCCCAAGCTAGGTCCATGAATCTGGTTTTAAAAAGGTTTGAACACATTCCTGCCAGCCTTGAGCTGATAATGATGTTGGCTGCGGCCTTCTGCGAGAATTGTAACCGCCGTGACTATTTTATCGCTGATTCAGGGGTGGGTGTGAATTTTCAGTTCCACCACAGTGGGGTTGTGAGAGGGTCATGAATTCTGGATTTTGTGTTTTAGCCATTTTACGATTGTTTTCTGTTGGGATCTGCCTCGTGAGGGGTCTGTCGGGCCCGGAAAGGCAATATAAAAACAGACCGTCGGTCAATATCAAGTGTTTATACATCTTAGGCATGAAAGAAAAGACCACAAAACCAAAGCAGAATTAATTTTGGAAAGCTTGAATTCCTGTAATAATAATCATGTGCCATCAAGTCAATTCTCAATGATGGCAACCCTTTGGGTTTTCAGGTACAGAATTCAGAAGTGGTTCACCTTTCCCTTCTTCTGGGGCTGCTCTGGGACTGTGCAGGTGGCCCAAGGCCGCCCAGGCTGGCTCTTCTCTCCCAGAAGGCCCAGTGGGGGATTCGAACTCCCAACCTCTGGCTCCGCAGCCAGAGACCCAAACCACCAAGCCATCCAGCCAATTGTATAAAAGGTCGGAAATGTCCCTTCTCTGCGGAGTTTTGCTCATGGCTAGGAAAATCTGAGTTTTTGCTTCATTCCCGAAGACCCAGGTCAAAATTTTCGGGATTTTTTTTTTAGAGTCCAAAGCAAGACACGTTTCTCTCTGCCACGGACAGGTGCCACCACCAGCCACGCCGCCTCTCCCGCCAGCCCTGTTTTAGGCCTGGGATCTTCATCCAGGCCGGTGGGGCTTCCGAGGGGACGTCGAAAGCCACCGATGTGCCTTGCTTTCAGTTTTTTTTCCTTGCAGGTCGGTGGGAGTTTCCCTTTGGCTCACCAGAGGATGCTCGGGAGCATCCGCGGCTGATTGGCCGGCTTTAGGGATCATGCGGCGCCTGATTGGCCAGGGGCCTTCCCCCACAGGCCGAGCACGCTTTCTGCGCCTGATCCTGCTCGCCTCTGAGTCTCTGGGAACAGTTTGTGCTGGGCCGGGCCTTCCTCTGAGTCACCCGGGATCAGCCCGGCTAACGGAAGCCACCGAGTTGTCTGCTGGCTGGAAGAACCCGTTCTACACATTTCCTTCTTCGGTTCAACGGGTTCCTGAAACGCCGATATTAAATGTTGGCGAGGGGTGTCAGCTTCGGGGTCCCACAGGGCTCTTCTTGAGGCCAGGCCGAGACGCCCCGGCAGCTGTTGCTTCCTATGGAATAAAAAGCTCTGTGCAGAAATAAAAAGGAAGGGTTCTTCCCTGCCAGCTGAAAAAAATTAAAAAGAAAATAAAATTAACCAGAACAGAATGGGTTACATCCTTGATAAACTGGGCTACCTCACAGGGCTCTGTGTATGATCTTGTCCCGGCTCTCTGTGTCGCTCTTAGTTCTGCCCCCCTCTGTGTTGTATTCTCAGTTTCACTTACCTCCAGGAACAACAGCCTAGCATTACAGGGTTGTCGTGAGGATACACTGGGAGAAAGGAGGCTGGAACTATGTGTGTTTGCTTGAGCTCCCCGGAGGAAATTTCTTTCTTTCTTTAAAATATTTTTACTCTGTTTTGCTCCTTTAAAACGGACCCAAGGCAGCTTACATCATTTAAAAAAGGCAATATTTAAAACCAAAAACAGTAAGTATACAAATACTAAAAAGGATCAAACAAATACCATACTAAAAAACATAAGCGACACCAAAACACATTTAAAAGCAGCAAGGCACAACAATCTATTTAAAAAACTCCACTTGGGCAGCCCGTTGTTAAGGGAAAGCCTGCCGGAAGAGAAAGGTCTCTTGGCCTGCTTGCGGAAGAACAGCCAAGATGGGGCCAGCCTGGCCTCCAGTGGCGGGGAGTTCCAAGGTCTCTGGGAGCAACCACCGAGAAGGCCGTCTCCCATCCACAATTAAATAACTAATATGGATAATAATGATGGCTAATAGGCAGGTTTTTCCAGAGCAACTGGCTGTCTAGGTAGGAGACCATAAATGGGACAGTTTATATTTTATTGCTTCTAAATCTCTTTTCCGTAATGTTTTTAACCTAACGTTTTTAATATCGGGTTATAAATTCTTCTTTAAGGTGTGATTAATTTACTGTTTTTTAGGCTTCAATATTGCGTTTTTAACAAGGTAAGCAGCCTTGGTTCCTCTTTCAGGAGAAAGTCGGGGAATTTTTTTAAAAAATAAAATAATATTTATTCATAATATAATATTATTAATATTTATTTACTTAAGGGTAGAGATGGCCCTCTCCCTTTATTTTTCTCTTTGTTGTCAGGCATCAGAGATTTTAATAGCCTATGATTCGCATTTCCTCTCCTTCTTTCTAAAGAAAAGCAACATTTTCAAAACTGACCTAGCATAAGTGTGATGAAAGGACGAATCTCAAGGGCTAAAAATAAAATGCCAGCTCACTTCTCTTTCTCCATCTCTTGGACAATCGGGTTTTTCTTTCCCAAGTCCGCCAGACTTTTGAGGAAGTTTAATTCTTAAAGAGAATTGCACACAGGCAAGGTTTGGGGTTTCACAGAGTTCCTCGGCAGGACGAAGGGGTGGTCAGAGACCGGCTGTTTCACGCAAGGGTCTGGCATTTGAGCCTCTTCCTTTCCAGGATCTCTGAGTGTAATCTCAGGGGAAAACCACCACCCAGTCTATTTTTCCTGCTTTTGCTATAAAGTGTTGTCGGTGAGACGTGATGCACGGAGGTTTCCAGGTTAGCAAGCAGAAAAAAAAATACCATTTCTGCCTGAGGTTGAGCGGGAAGTGCCCCCCAACACCAAGTGGATAGGTCCCCAAAGGGGCCAGGTTATTTGGACACACAGGGGTGGCAAACCTGCCAAACTGCTTCCCGCTCCGTAGCAAAAATACAATCACAACAAAATAAAAAAACACTAGCGACCTGCTATTTTAATCCGGGCATCCCAAACTTTCTCCCTGAGGCAGCTCTCGGAGGTCCAGTTGAGTCTTTCCAGCCCTTCAGGAAAACAGGGTTGTCGCTTCTCACGTCAGTAGCAGATTTGAGAGATAACGATACTGGAGTACTTCTTGAATTACCTTTCTCTCCACCCTAAGCAGCGTGGCAAAGTCTGTGGCGCTTCCCCGGTTTTACCTGCACGACTCCATTGTGAGGTGTCTTGAGGCTGAGAAGTGCGGACTGGCCCCGGCCCACGGGCCCAGCTTCGCCGATTCACGTGTAAGTCTGTCGCCCACCAGGAAGCCCTCTTGGCACATGATCGGTTGCTCTCGACCTATTGAGAGAAGAGCCTCCAGGCTCTGTGGCAGTCTACCCCTGTAACCCCGAAGTTGACCGCAAAGAGGTGTGGAAGCTCTGCCCCCTGGCTGCCCGGTCCAGGAGCCCCCCCCCCAGGGACGGAGGGAGAAAAAGGACGGAGATGGGCTTTGCTCCAAAGCGGACCCAGCCTTTCAGTTGTTCTGGATCGAATGCTCACATCATGACCTTTTCTGGAATATTTTATCTTGGAAGCGACAGGAATTGCAAGGAGGGATGGCATGTGTGTGTGTGTGTGTGTGGGGGTAGGCCCAGCCAACGGTGAAGCAAAGGAGCCAGGGAAGAGTGCCTTTGAGCATGTACTGAGTGCCGCTTCAGCACAGCCTAGCCAATGTCACCACAAGGCAGAAAGGGGGCAGTTTCCTCTGCCAGCAGTTTATCATGGGCGGTTGGTAAGGCACCCCGGCTGTCTATTTTGCGCCCCAAACTTAATCACTGGGGAAATTGGGGGGGGGGGTTTGCAGGATCCGGTCAGCTTCTCTCCATGGTGACCTCCAGGCCTTTACTCAGGCAGCCAAACATTGTGGGCCCAGGGAAATGAAATATCAGGCGTTTTGGGGTGGGTGGCCTGCAAGCCGACTGGTTTTTTTTTCTTTTGGGATTGCTGGCTCAAACCTGCCTGCCCTTTGGAAGCTTCAAAAGAGGCCAGTGGGGCCTGAAAGGCAAACTGGATTTTATCCCCACCCTGGCTGGTCGGTCACAAATGTGCTCGCCCTTCGGGTCCCACAGGAGTCTTTGGCTGTTTTTCCCCATGCAACAGCCTGGCACCACCATGCCTCTGGAGCAGCTTAAAAATATATTTCTATATATAATATAGAAATTTTTATATATATATAATTTTCTGCTGGATGAGCATCCGGCACGGCCCCCGGAGTCATTAAATGAAGCAAGGAGGGGCTGATGAAAAAAAAGAGGTGCACATGGCTTTTCTCTGGCTTCCTGACTCAGAGGAGCATGCTGCTGGCGCATGGATGTTCACATGCACAAGGCCCTCCACCAATCGCCAGGCGCCTGCCATCCTTTCCAGCCAATGGGGGGCACTTCCCCTCGATGTGGGCGGCCCCATGAGATCACCCTTCCTCACAAACCGCACGCCGAACCGGGGAGTGCCAGTTTCATGAAAACTAAAAACTCCGGGTTGCACAGGCTTGGCTTCTCTCCCTCCTCTCCCTCCTTCCCACCCCACCTCCTCACCCCATCATCCTTCCAGAAACCTGTGCAAGACGGAGTTTATCATCATCTGAGAACTCCAGTGCTGGGCGGGAACCCTCGGGGTCATCCAGTCCAGCTCCTGTCAAGGAGGCACTGGGGGGGATTCGAACTCCAAACCTCTGCCTCCACAGCCAGAGACCTAAAACCCTGAGCGATCCAGACTCTGGTGGACTAAAATTCTGGTTTAGGCAGTTCACCAGACTGTATGTATTTATTGGAAATGTTTGCACCCTGCCTTTTTTCCTTGAGAAGGGACCCAACGTGGCTTACATCATTAAAAGGCATTTTCAACGGCTCAGCACAGTAAGTCTACAAACACTGAAAAAAGGATCAAACAAAGACCACATTAAAAGACAGCGAGCAAAAGCAATACAAGAAACATTCAAAGCAGGGAGGCGCAACCATCCATTTAAAAAATCCCACTCCGGCAGCCTGTCATTCAGGGAAAGCTCGCCTGAAGGGAAAAGCTCTTTCGCCTGGCCTACTCCGCAGGATTCTTAAGAGCACAAAAGAGGATTTCAGTGCAATAAATAAGGAAATAATCACGATGTCTCTTGATCTCGAAGTGCAACTTAAACCAGACAGTTCTTCCAAAGGAAGGCACCTTTAAATACTGGGGTGGGTGGGTTTCCTCTGTACTTAGTATAACACACGGCTGCCTCCTTTTAATCTTTTAATCAGCGTTTAGTTGTTTTTTGGAGTACAGCACCCATAATCCCCCAGCCAGCATGGCCAGATAATAGTCCGCAGGAAGAGCTCTCCCAGCCTCCGGTAACAACCTCGGATGTGCCCCTCCAGGAGAAGCGGCCCGGTGCAGCCCGAGGCATGCTGGGAACTGTAGTGCAAAAAAATGTAACTTTTCCAAACTCTCGAGGATGGAGCTACGCTCACTGAATCTGGGGAGTGTAGCCCGAAACATTGACTTTTTCGAGAACTTTGAAGATGGAGCGGCCATCCCAGGGCAAACCTTCAGCCCTATAACTTGTTCCGAGAGCATCTTGTAGGGACGGGTGTCTTGTGATCAGGAAAAAAGGCTTTGGCCCCATGGAAACTCCCCCCCCCCCCCCACAAACAAGAGGCTTCTGGGGAGGAAGGAAACGGGCCGTGCAGATGGAAAGTCTTCGGCATGGAGGCGGGGGGGGGGGGAATGCAACCTTTATCCCAATTGGCTTTGAACTCGGGAAAAAGCTGCAAGTAAACAGCTAAGATTAATTGCCGTGCCGAGGGTACTGTACCTGTTGATTACTGTCTGCCTGTCTGTCGTCCTGCCTGCGTTTTTGTCTTTCCCTCCTGCTGGCTGGCTCAGGGCACATTCTGAAAGACAAAGTTGGAGCCGCGTGGTTTGCACTTTCAAGGTTCTTACCTTTGGTGCGATCCTCGTTATCCCTGACTTTGGTTCACACTAATGAACGTTTCTTCTCCTGCGCGAAGGGTCCCTCCAATTACTCTCCCTTTGAATTAATGACGCTCCCCTTCCTGACCCCTTCTCCACCTTTTCCTGTGGCTGTTATTCAGCGGGGCCTTTCCTTTAAAAATATAAATATACTTTGGTTTAATTAATTTGAGTGACATAGTGCTACAGCAATGCATCGACCTAGCACGGCACCTGTAATACCGCCAAGGTGTCTCACTGTCTCGCTTACCTAGAATAGCGCTGCATCAATAGAAAGATATAAAAATGTTTTGTAATGGCAGAGTAGATGAAAATAGAGGAGGGGTGTGTGTGTTTCTCCTTGCTGCTACTAGCTTTTGTTATTATTCGTTAAGGAAATAAGCATGAAAAACCCCAGGCTGGATAATGCTTCTATTGGCTCACTAAAAATACGAAATAACAAGAGCAGGCATTCCTCTTTCCAGTTTGGGCCTCTCTTTTTTATTCGAGATGCATTTTTGCTCAGAAGTCAAATCAACTGTCTTTAGGGATGCGAATTCAAATTTGCTTTCTTTTTTCTTTTTATTTATATAATATTCTTAGAACTTCAGAGCTAGAAGGGACCCTATGGACCATCCAGTCCAGCCCCTGTCCAAGGGGGATTCGAACTCCCAACCTCTGGCTCCGCAGCTGGAGACCTGAACCACTTAAAACTGTGTGCAAATGGTGTGTGTGTGTGAGAGAGTGAGACAGAGGTTTGTGTAAATTCTTAGATCATGGAGATTATTCCTCATGTTCAGCAAACTTAATGTCCAGGACGGTGTGCGTGCAGGGAGGAAACTGTGATCAACTCGGCTCAAACCCCTGACCGCCAGTGGACAGCCCAAAGGCCCCGGCAATTTACGATGCATGCTTATCGGCACAACGGGTCCGTGCATGAACAGTCCTCTTAACCTCCACCTTTACGTGGTCTGTTCCAGGTGGGCCGCTCTGGCCTCCACGGTTGTTAAGTCGGGAGCTATTTCATGTCAATAACCAAGCGCGTGATCTGCCCTACATTCGCTGGAAAATAAGCAGGCGGGGAAACACCCTTTAAAAAAGAAGAAGAAGAAGAAGGGAGGAAAGCAAAATGAAAGAAGTGGAAAGACAGAGTTTGATAAGTTGAGCACAAAGCGATTTCCATCTCGGTTCCCAAGGGAGAGAAGAGATAAAAATGACATTCTTTCTCTCCTCGCTTTTCAAACACACGTCTCGGGTGGCTTGGTATACAGAGGGTCCGGCGGGATGCGTTTCACAGGGATCCCCTGCCTGGTGCAGAGACCGGTGACACTCACAAAGCTTGCTTTCTAGGTTTTCTTCCTTCACTCGGATTCCGACTGACATTTCGACTTCTGTTCCGAGACGGATCCTCTGATTTCCTCCCGATTCACCAGATGTTTAGATAAGAATGGATCGATTTATATTATTTCTTCCACGGGCAAATTCTCAGGTGACCCGTTTGCCGACGGTGAAAAGGAAACCACAACCACAACCGAAACAACAACAAAAAAGTGGGGGTTGGATGAAGTTTTAACCGGGGTAACAGTCTGGAGAATGTTTGCAGTTCTTCTGTCTTGGAAAAAAAGATGGAAGGTGCCATGAAAGGACAAGAGAGAGAGATGTATTAAAAGCCCATTTTCAGATGATGGGAATTGTAGTCAGCATAATGGAACTTAATTCTGGAGTTTAATGATAATCATAGAACTGCAGAGCTGGAAGGGATCCTAGGGGTCATCCAGTCCAGCCCTTGTCAAGGAGGCATCATGGGGATTCGAATTCCCAACCTGGCCTGAAACCCAAATAGAAATGGGCTATGGAATAGGGATTGTGCTAGCAAACTGAATAGACCTTGAAGAGAAGGAGGAAAATCAATGAACAATTGAGTAAAATGGGGCTAGTTGGATACAGGATACATTTTCTGTGACTGTGGAGAAATTCAATCCATGCCGCACTTCAATTCATGCCTGCTACGTGTGCAAATTAAGACCTAGCAAAGGGGCAGAGGACGCTATGGAAATAGCCCGCTTCTGGTTCAAAACAAACTAATTATCTTAACATTTTAATTTGTTTTTAATTTGACCTATATTTCACAGACATCCCTAATTTTAAATTGTGCAACGCTCTGATACGAATCAAGAGAGGAAGTAAACAGGGTCAGTTAAGGTGATCTGATTATTCTGATTATTAAATCAAGTAAGCTGGGAAGAAATAACACCTGAACATTCTCCTACATTTGATCTTCTCTGAGCTTCCTGTTTTCATATTTATCTGCTTTGGGCTTCCCTGCTTTTGTTCTGGGGCTAAGCTGTCCTCTTTTAGGAGAACGAGGTGAGGGTGCGCCTTGATGAGCCCCGAGTTCAAATCCAGCCCCTCTCTGCCCTTCAGTGGCTGATGCTGATGCAGGCAGGCCAGGCTTTTGCTAACGCCTGGTTTTTATTTTTTGCTTTCCTGTCTTTGGCATCTCGGGTGATGAAGTTCTTTCGCTCCATCTCCTTGTAGGGCGGTGAGAAGGGCTGCGATAGGGGGCCCATGGCCTCGGCCTCTTCTCGATCGCCCTTCTGCCTCTGCGGTGGTAAACAACTTCTAGGAAAGGTTTCATGGCTATGTATCTCTGTGTGTGTATAGAATAAAAATTCCTCCAAGGACAGCTGGTATGCGTAAACAGCTGCCCTGGGATTGTGAGAAAAGCTGTGTGTGGTGCTGAGTGATCAAGCTTCAAAAATATCCCTCCCGAAACTGGGTAGGGGAGGGGGAGAATGGGTTACTCTTCGGGAAGGACAGGGGGCATCAACACTGCCGGATTATATTTTAATTTTTTTGCATGCAAGCATCAGTGAAACTCCCCAAAAGGGGCATATCGTACCTAAAAGCCAGATCTTAGGCGTGAAAGCAGAAACCAAGGGTGATTTTTTTTTTCCTATTGGAAAGTCAAGGGTCTAAACCTTAAGGTTGAGAAGATAAGCTTGAAATGATATGGGCGTAGAAGCCCTAAGGGTTCCCCTTAAAGATCTGGAATATCCTGGAATAAGTCCGTAGGTGCCGTGTGTGGAAGGCAGCAGGGAAAGAGGAAGAATTTGGTGGAATTTTGTTTGCAACCTCGCATGCTGCCTGTAGTTTGTATGGCTGAGAGGGGCTTTTCTGGGCTGAGATGATTGTATAGCTACCCAGCACTAACCCACTGTTGCTTCCAGTCTTTGAATTCAGAGAGAGACCCACCTTTCTGTTGAGGGCTCTTTCCCTCTCTTTCTGGGGTTGCTGGCAGCGCTGTCTGTTTGCTGTTGATCTGTTCGGTTGGTTGCTAAGTATGTGTGCAATAAAGAAAGCAGCACACAGAGGTCTGTAATTTCAAGCAACTGAGAGTAAATATATGTTTTTAATTCTTTCTCCTATAAATGTCTCAGAGTTGCCGAGACAGAACCAAATTATTTGGAATATCATGGGCACAAATTAGGCAAAATAAATGTAGATGCAAATCCATGATTCAAGAAACAACAAACTCGGTGCATCTCTTTCCTTACAAGAACTCTGGATTGTCTGCATGGGAAGTTTTTACTTCTTTTCCCCCTTACGCCATGAGTAGAACTCAGCCATATGGGCAAAGGCACTCTGCATTTGCTCAGAAGAACTCTTTCTTACTGCAGCTTTGCACGGGCATTAAATACAGGCTCAGGAGTGAGCAGAAGCTTCCAGTTCACGGCACAGCAGCTTGGAAAACTTTGGCTCGTGTCTCCTAGCAAAGGAAGGTAGCGGGGGCGGGTTAGGGCAGAAAGCTGTTGTTAACCAAAGTATTTTTCAGATGGATCTTTGACTGGAACATTTCCCTCAGTTTGCTCTCTCTCCTTGTTTACATTGGCGATATTTTTATTTTAGTCATCATGAGTGAGAATATGAGTCACATGAAGGTAATAATAACAACTACCTGCCTGGCGGTACCTGACCTTGAGCTTTCCTGGGTATTTTTATTGGCGCCAGCTGCTGGAGCGGAGAAGAAGGCCTAAAGCATTATTCTCCCCAGCACGCACACAGGACGAGAAAAAAAGAGGAAGGTCTACCCAGGCCGAATTTTGCTGGAAACACCGGGGCGAGACGTATCAGCCGCTGAATCTGGACCGAAATGCGTCCTTGTTGACCTCTGATTTTCAGCAGGGTTTGTGCACCCCTGGCCTCCAACGAGGCCCACAAAACGTTACCCCTCTCCCAGACATGAATGGAAGGGGTTTCCAGCCTTAATGAGGGTGTGAGGCCACCAGAGCATCCCGCACTGGGGTCTCACTATAGGATGGTACTCTTTAAATCCGTGAAAGGCTGTCCTACAGACGAGGGCAGGATCTGTTTTCGATCCTCCCAGAGTGCAGGACACGCCACAATGGGCTCAAGTTAAAGGTAGCCAGACTTAGGCTGAATATCAGGAAAAAAAACTTCTTAACGTTTAGAGCAGTACGACAATGGAACCCATGACCTCAAGAGGGGGTGAGCGCTCTAACGCTGGAGGCAATTCAAGAGATATTTAGACAACCGTGTGTCAGATCTGATTTGATGTGGATTCTTGCCTTGAGCAGGGGTTGGACTCGATGGCCTTAGAGGCCCCTTCCGACTCCATGATTCTAGGATTCTATGACTGTTTTTGGGTGGTTTTTTTGGTGGAAATTATAGATTTCTTCCGTTCAGCATAGCCCAGTTTTGAGGGAAAGAGAAAAGTGTTTTACCCCCCAGGCATCTGCTGGGTATGGGATCCAGATCTATAACACATTTCGGCTGGAGACGCCCATTTCAGGCTTTGTTATGTTTTATTATTCCCAGAAAAACAAGGGGAAAAAAAAAAGCTTTGCTTCTGCTTATTGATACATACCCCATCTCATCCCTTACTGGAGCTTTTACAACCTCGCATGCTGAATCAAGTAGGCGTGACTGGGAGAGACCTTTATGGGCTGGGGTGACTGCCAATCTATCCAGCACTAACCAATCATTCCCTCCTGTCTCTGAATTCCAAGAGAGCCCCGCCTCTCTGCTCTGTGACTCTTTCCCTCTCTTGAGTCTTTTGAAGTCTTTTGCTGCAAGCAGTCACGTTTGTTGGTTTGCTGTTTGATCTGCTCAATTGAAAGTAATGAAACTTTTTATCCTTTCTCTGACTAATGTCTCAGAGTGAGTTATTGAGACTGTAAGGGCCAGCTGGATGAGAAAAGGGGTGGACTACTCTGGGGAACTTGAAGCTATTCTCTGTGTTGAATCCCCGCACTTCTGCTGCGCAGCTAGAGAAATTTAACCAGAAATTATAAACTCTGCAACAGAATTCCTGCCTAGGCTCAAGGTGTTTCACCGCAGGTGAATCTTGTCCCCTGATGGCTCATAGAAAGCAAAGCGATCAGATGTCTGTCCTGCCAAGGGTAGATATGCATAATTTTATTCCTGTAAAATGAAGCAATATTGTGCTGGGGAAAATCACTGGGAGTAAATAGAGGAGCAGAGGCTAATTACAGGGAGAGACCCAGGGAGGGAGTACAGCCTAGTGGTGCCGCCCTTGCTTTGCTTTCTGTGTATATATATCTCCTCTAGAGTTACGCGGCAGGAATAAGAATCTTATGTAATTTTATAGCAGCTGCTTACTTAAGACTCCTCCGCTTTGCACCTCCCGGGCTGGCTGGCTCAGGACGACCGACCGTTCTTTTGGGGTGAAATGCAATACAGCCAGATCGTATGACGGGTGACCGAGTTCGGCCCCACTGACCTCCCGGGTCTGAGAGGCCAAAGAGACCCAGGGACCCTCCCCGGGAGGGGTCTCTTGCTCTCATGGCTACCTGTTGAGGCCTAAACTTCCTCCACCTTGCCCGTATCCAGGTGATAATCTCTGCCAATGATCTGGCAGGGTCTGATGGTTGATAAGAATAATAATTGGATGTCATCCTGTTGATTCTAGGGTTTTCTAAGCAGAGAGAGAACGTAGGAGTGGTTTCTCATTCCACTTCTTCCGTGGGCGACCTGAGACGGTGTCCAGCTTGCCCAAGACCAGACAGGCAGGCTTTTCTCCAGGGAGGCACGGTGGGGGGATGAAGCTCTGTTGTTGGAAGCCGTCTGTTGTTGAAAGCAGTTGTGTTTTTCAGTTTGCTGTTGATCTATAAGTAATGAAGCCTTTTTATTCTTTCCCCTACAAAAATCTCAGAGGGTGTTATTGAGACCGTAAGTGCCAGTGAGTGAGAAATAATCCACATATCCAGGTGATAATCTCTGCCAATGATCTGGCAGGGTCTGATGGTTGATAAGAATAATAATTGGATGTCATCCTGTTGATTCTAGGGTTTTCTAAGCAGAGAGAGAGAGCGTAGGAGTGGTTTCTCATTCCACTTCTTCTGTGGGCGCCCTGAGACTGTGTCCAGCTTGCCCAAGACCAGACAGGCAAGCTTTTCTCCAGGGAGGCACGGTGGGGGGATGAAGCTCTGTTGTTGGAAGCTGTCTGTTGTTGAAAGCAGTCGTGTTTTTCAGTTTGCTGTTGATCTATAAGTAATGAAGCGTTTTTATTCTTTCCCCAACAAATATCTCAGAGGGTATTATTGAGACCGTCAGTGCCGGTGAGTGAGAGAAAAAGGGTGGTGGACTTATCTGGGGAACTTGAAGCTGTTCTGCTCTGTGAATCCCCTGCCCTTCCGTGGTGCAGCTCTAGGAGTCGAAATCGAAAATCCAAAATTCTGCAACATAATCCACGTATAACAAAAACAAGGCCGTGTATAACTAAAACCATAAGAAAAAACAAAGGTTTGTGAGAGCTTTAAGCCTGATTTATTTCAAAGTCTTAGGATCCTTCATGCTTTTATTGAACCACTAAGAAATTATAAATGAGGCGAGGGTTCTCATCGCCCCAAACTGTTCATGAAGCAAAAATGATATAACATTTTTTTTGGGGGGGGGGGGGTTTGAAGCAGAAAAATTTCCACCTGCTGGAGATCAGATTTAGAGAGCGCCCTAAAAAGATCTATGATCGCCAAACTGGGAGTCACACCAAGCCGTTGGAGACAATGGCTTTCCTCCTTAAAGCCCAGTCGAATGGGATAGCCGCCCACTCAGCCTTGGCTCCTCTCTGCTGAAGTTGCACAACAACCCCCCTGAGGTAGGCCAGGCTGTGTGAAATGATGGCCCCCCAGGTCACCAGGTGCACTCGCTGGCTCAAGGGGAACTCGAACCTGGATCTTCCCAGCCCCAGTTGTAATGTGAGCCTCACCAGTCCTGGAGCGGGTGAATTAACCAGGGAGAGAGTGCCTCTAAGCACAAACAGATTACTTTCCTACTTTCTCGGAGGTCCACCAAGCAAGCGTAAAATGAACAGTCCTGCCCTACCATTTAGAAGGATGAGGTAGAGTGCCCCTGACTACAGGAGCTCTATTTATGTGTTACAGTTTAACAGCACAGAAGCATCGGCGCAGTACAGCCACGGTGGCCAACCAGATGCTTCTGGGCTGTCCTTTGGCCTCGCCCGACCTGGCCGGGGGTGATGGGGTGTGTAGTCCTTTAGACTGATGCTGGGGCAGGAAAGGTGACTGAACAGCCGTGATTTCTGTTCTCCTAGAAAAAGGGCTTTCATGACCGTCTCTGCCTTATTCCCGGCTCAACAGGCACGGAAGAGAGATCGCTGCCGGTCAAAGCCAAGTGTCTGGATTGGTCCCTCCTTCTGAAATAGGGGGGTGGCCGCTGGAGTGGGAAAAGGACGGGTGCTCAGCCCCACAATTTGGAGGTCGCAACCTGCCAAGACCCAAAGCGCTCTCTGTCACACCCCCCCGGGATGCTGTTCGTTTTGCTCATACCGCCTGGGGGGGGGGCACCCACCCCCATCCAGATGGCCTGTTGGCATCTTTAGGATGCCCCCCAAATTAATGTTCTCTTCCCGGTTCCTTCCTCCCACCACCGCCGCCACCGCTGCCACCATCCAGGGCTCCTGTGCTCCTTCTCACCTTTCCCCCGGTTGGCCCCGGCCATCCCTTCCCACCTGTCCCACAGACGAAAGGGGGATCGGCGTTTTTGGCCGGCCCCGGGCGGCTTGGGTGGCTTATTTCAGCCCTGGTATCCGATGCCCCTCGGGTTGGCAGAGCCCGAGCGTCCGAGGCATGTTGTACAAAGGTCAGCGTCTCCAGAAGGTCTGTCTGGTTTCTTCTCGATCCCCACGTGCCAGCAGGATGCGGTCCTTAGAAACCATCAGGTTGCTACACCCCCCCACCCCCCACCCAGTTTGGGTTTCCAAAATGAGAAAAAGGGGCTTCACTCGGCCCTTCGCCCTGATGGCCTCGCTCCGCCTGGGCGCCCAGCGTTTGGACCTAGAAGGGCTTTGTTAGGATACGGCCACAAGTCCTTGTGTTTGGGACGGGGCACTGATCCCTCCCTCCAACCCACAAACCCCGATCTCCTTGGCTAAGGACCCCGTGGATGGGATGTGGCTGGGGCTACAGTCACACTTATTATTCTTCATTTATTTCTTAAACTTGCATACCGCCCCGTTCGTGCAATGCCCTATTCTGGGGGGTTTACAACAAGCTAAGGACGTCATCATCATGTAAAAATAAAATAAACCACAAAACCTTGAAGAGGTGAGTATTGGACGGATCATCATCTTTGAACTGCAGAGCTGGAAGGGACCCTCTGGATCATTCAGTCCGACCCCTGTCCAGGAGGCACAGCGGGGGATTCGAACTCCCAACCTCTGACTCCGCAGCCAGAGGTCTAAACCGCTGAGCTAATCTGGCAATTGGAATGGTTTTTTTTTTTGTTCAGACTTTTTAAAAAATCAGGTTCAAGTCGCATGGTATGTAAACCGGTGGCCGCGTTCCCGTGCGCTGAATGGAAATCGGTTTCTTTCTGGTGATTGAAACCGGTTTCGACATCTACCCTGCTGAAGTCGGCTCATTTCCACAAAACCGCTTTGAATTTGGATCGATTTGAGAAGAGAAGGACTTCAAAAAGCCCCTGCAATCTGGTTAGGGGGAAAAAAAAGTCATATACAAATCGGTTTCACGATGAAACCTACATCGATTTAAATGTTGTTCTTCCTGCCAGTGTGACCGCATCCTGAGTCTGGGGGGGGGGGTGTTTGGTGCCTTGAGATGTGTGTTGTGATGCGGCTTATTTTCTCAAACTCAGCAAGGTTCCCCATTAGCCCTCTGCGAGATGCTTGCATTTGGCTTGTGGGATAAAGAAGCACCTCAGCATCCCTCCGCTCCTCTCCAAGTCTGCTGTCTTGCAAGTTGCTGGCTGAACCTTCAGGTAGCTCAGGGAATCAAATGATCATGCTCTGCTCGTATCAGGACCTACCAAACAGGCAGATATGGTGCTCTTAATGAATCATGCGGGATTATTACCGGTGGCCTGAATCTCCACCCCCACCCCACCTCCAATTGAAAAAGGTCTCTTATGTGGCTGGCATTGTGTCTCCAGAAGTACGCCGGGAGGTGCCGGCAAATAATGAACGAAAGAAGGCAGCACAGCACCAAACCCATCATCCACGCGATGGGCTCTGACCTCAAACCGAGGGAATGTTTTCTCCATGCCTCTCAGGGTCTAAATACAGAACCAGAAGAGGCCAGGCCGAACCTGTGGAGAGGAAAGACAGAAACCGCTTTGCCAAATGGAGGAACGCCGAAGCGTGTCTCCCGTCAGGACTAGACTGGACCGTCTGGAAGTCACTTAATAGATTTAGGAGCCTAATCGACTTCATAGACTAGTCAAGTGAAATGAAGCCACTTGGAGACAGGACAAGTTTTCTGTGATTGTGGAGAAATTCAGTCCATGCAGCACGGACGTGCCAACGGAGGTCTAGCCGATGGCCGAGAGGATGCTTCTGGTCCAAAACAGCCTAATGACCGGAACGTTTTAATTTGTTTTTGATTTTCACCTATATATCAGAGTTGTCCCTCGGCTACGAATAAAGGAAGATTCGGCTCAGAGGAAGATCTGCAACGAAACCTGGCCTGTTTTGCTGCTCCGTGTACGGACGTGTCTGTTTTTGCCACGCTCCCCTTATCTGGCCATTTCACGTGGGTGGACGATCCATCTGGCACGTTCGCAGGTCCTTCCATCTCCCTCCATCTCCCATTTGATCGCCCGCCACAACCCTAGGCTCTGGTGGCAAGATTGCGCTGGCCTTATCAGGGCGAGCTCTGCGATTAGCTTGTTTGCCTTCCCTTCGCTACCACCCCGGCTGGCAGCGCGCCCGTAACTCGGTTGCCAGGCTGAGGCTGCCCGAGATAATACCCTCTGCTTTTTAATTGACTTTTGTGCTTCTATGGACTCCGCCAGGTGAATCATTTAATTGCTGTTGCCAACGTTGCGTTGTTACGTGCCGTCAAGTCGTCTCTGACTAAGAGCAACCCTATGAACGAGCAATCTCCCAAAGGCCCTGTCCTCAGCTGCCCAGCTCAGCTCTTGCAAACTCATGCCTGTGTATTTCTTGAGCGAGTCCGTCCATCTCGTATTGGGTCTTCCTCTTTTCCTACTGCCTTCCACCTTTCCTGGTATGATGGTCTTTTCCGGAGAATCCGGCCTTCTCATGAAGTGCCCAAAAGTCGGACAGCCTCAATGTTAACATTTTTGCCTCCAGAGAGAGTTCAGGCTGGATTTGGTCCAGGACCTGCTTGTTTGTCTTTCTGGTAGGGTATCCAGAAAGCTCTATGAGGCCTATCTCCCTGGGCAAATTTAGATCTGAGCGATGTCAGCATCCGCCTTGCTTTCACACAACTCTTGTTTATTTAGAATTTATGGAAAATAAGTTTTTATCTTTGGAAAAAAAAAATCCCAAACTGGTTTACAACACAATTCTCTGTGAACCCCTGCGGGATGAAGTATTCTGTCCAACCCAGAACCTCACATACTCTGGCTAAGGGCACAAATGGGTTAGGTAGAGTGTAGCTCAGTGGTTTAGGTATCTGATGGTGGAGCCAGAGGTTGGGAGTTCGAATCCCCCCTGTGCCTCCATGGCAAGGGCTGGGCTTGATGGTCTCTAGGGCCCCTTCCAGTTCTGCCGTTCTAAGGTTATAACGACATCCACGCAGGCTGGTTCTAAGGACTGTAAATCTGTGTCTGTGGATGAATAGGCAAGAGCTGTGTGTGTAAGGAAAAGAGTGGATGGCGCGCAGATCAATTAATTACACCCCCCCCCCCCCAAAAGCGAGAAGACATTTGTGAGTACCCAGGTGAGAAGCTGTAATTTTTTAAATATTTATTTAATTTTTCCCTTAATCCCAACTTTCTCCTTAAAAAGGAGCAACATAGCAGTGCTTTGCATGTAAACGACACTGAAATAGGTGGCTAGGTTGCAAATAAGCTGCACCACAGGTCTTTTGAACTGTTGATAGTTCCACCCTTCCAAAAGAAATCTCAGACTCTGTTAATAATAATTGTGTGACTTATTGGCGACCCTTTCCAGGGTTTTCTAGAAAGAGAGCAATCTTCCCTTCCCTTCTTCTGGGGCGAGAGCCCTTGCCTAAGACCACCTAAGGGAGGCACAGTGGGGGATTCGAACTCCCAACCCTCTGCCTCTGCAGCCAGATGCCTTAGCCCCCTGAGCTATCCAGCCAGCATCAAACTCTCTTATCCCCTGATTAATTTCAAGACTGGCATTGCCTTTTAATTATTTTGCTGGTTTCCCCTATTGCATGGCATCACATTTTTAGCCTTTTTCATGCTATTTTCATACCACCTGATTGTTCCTTAGAATGAATTAGAATGAACAATGGTTGTCTATTTTTAGTAATGGCCTTAATAATTGAAGTCTACAGGAGTTTCTCTTAAAAAAAAAAAGATATAGCCACCCAGGCCTCTGGTTAGCTTAGCAAAAGGCATCTGAGAAGAGATATAATAGCCGCAATATCCTAGTGTGTAAACTTTTTTTGGGGGGGGGGGGGGGACCAAAACCTGCACTTATGGTGGGAATAGCAAACGGCAATGAGCTGGAATTTTCTTTCCGAGGGTCGGTCCGACCTGCAGCCAGAGGCCAAGGACAGGGATTAATCCATGCTATCACCACTGAGATGTGAGCGCAGAGCCTGGTTTCAATGTGGATAAAAATCACCACGGTGCAAAAAGTAACTGTTGATATCCAGATGAACTTTTGATATGACTGGAAGCGATTGTCTGGTTTCATTCTGGAATTACCCTTTAATGAGATAAATGCCAGCTGTGGAAAACAAAGGCTTCTGGTTCCCCCCCCCCCCCAGGAGGGTCTATAAAGTTGGGTCGGGCTTTTAGGGAGACCGTATGGGCGTCAGACGCTTGACGGAGTATGTTTTCATTTACCCTTCCCTAGTAGGGAGCTAATCAGCAGATCCAGTTACGCTCGCACACTCTTATCCTTAGAAACCTGCTTGTCAGGGTCAGCGAGGCAGCAAAACCAGATCAAGGTCGTCTCATGAGCTGCGCAGCTGAAACAGCAAACAGCTGGATCGCTCCTTGGTTTAGGCAGAGGTTGGGAGTTCGAATCTCCCCCCCCCCCAGGGTCTCCTTGACAGGGGCTGGACTCCATGATCCAGAGGGGTCCCTTCCTGCTCTGCAGTTGTAAGAGGATGATGAGGATGATCTATTTAATATTTTTATTACTACCCTGCTTCCACCCCCCACTCCTCATTGAACACCCAAATGTGACACTGGCTCCTTATGATCTGTAGAAATCCTCATCATGAAAACCTCTTTCTTCCTATGGAAGGAGATAGGAATACTTTGCTTATTAAGTCTCTCCTGCATGGATTTGGAGAGGCTGCTTCAAAATGACGTTTGGACAGCTTCGTCTTTTTCAGGGTCTCTTCCTTCCACCCCTCTACCCCCATTTCCACCCTACTCACTCCTCTGTTCTGCAAACCATATAGTTCTGCCAACCTGTTTTAAGTGGTGGAATTTTAGAGGGGTGGTAAAGGCAGCTCTCAGCCATGTCACCACCCCCAACCCTGTAGCCACTGCCCAGTATAAACAGACAAAAAAGGAATCTCAAGAAATGTAAAATTTTGAACATTTATTAGAAACGTTGTCCCAAAAGGGGGCTTCTGTAGAGTCAGAGCAGTACAAAATATAATAAAGTTACAAACCAATACAAAAAGCAAACAGTAAAACAAAAACCACAGAAGAACAAAAAAAAAGGAGAGTCAGTGCAGAGTCAAATTTCTGTCCGTCACTTAGGATCTTGTGATCCACAAGGTATTCGTGGCAACAAAATCTGGAGTCAATTAACACTTTGGATATGTCGTGACATTACAATTTCTCTCTCTCTCTTTTTTTTTTGGGGGGGGGGAAGTGCATTTTTCTATGTCAGCCACCAGGGATCATTCAAATTGGTTGTTTTTGAAAAGACAGGGTGTGTTGCGGAAAACGGGCAGCCTCGAAACAGGATGCTTCCCATGTTGGTTCGACACGCTCGTGGGAAGTCTTGGTCTTTGTTTTATATTTTTAGCATGTGTTCGCTTTGTGGGGAAGCACAAAGCGGTTTTTGGCACCATTGGATTAGAAACATTTGGTCTCCTCTGAGCTCCCGATACCAAGGAAGCAAAGGGAAGGCGGACTGCCCCCACCACACACAATTAAGGCCCAGATCCTGCCCCATGGAAGGCAGCCAATGACCGCCCCCCATCCTTCAAGATAATCAACACTGGTTTCGCCAAATAACACTAAAGATTCAAGATAAATAAACATTGATTTTTTTCTCTCCCTTATATATAAAAAACTTTGCTTGTTTACAGATTTAGGAGAATATAAGTAGACAAATAAACAATACAGGAATCAAACATCAGCTATAACACTTTGTAGAAATTTTTAAAAGCTATGCTTCTGAGCAGTGTCAAAACAGAGAAACAAGCCCATTGCTTACTGAAAAATTGGGGTAAAAGTTCCCCATTTGGACGGAGTGTTTATTGACACCTATTCCTTTACCATCTGGTCATCCTCTTCTCTTTCCACCTGCCTTCTTTCTCTTCCAAGCGCGGGTGAGAAAAACCCACCCAGCGCCTCCAAGCTAACCTCTACGAGTATCTTTATATCGACCTTTCCTCGTGCTTTCTTTTTATGTCCCCGAAGTAAAGGTGTCAGCCTTTTAAGAATGAAACCCCCCCCCCAAAAAAAACACCACACAACACCTTTACTCGGAAGACGACAAATACAACATACTGAGACACTTGTGTTTTCCTACTCAAAACTTCACACAACTTCTGCTTGTATCTAAGTCACAACTCTGGAGACACTGTTTGATCAGATACACAGGATGCCCTCAACCCATCACACTGTGATGATTACATTTTGTTACTCAGTAGTATTTCTTCCAAGCCGTTGATCGACTGGCTTTTCACCACCCCTTATCCACTTAAAAAAAAAAAGGGACCCCCACAGAACGCTTCTTCCAAAAGCGCTAACACCTCTCTCTAGCCACAGTCCCTTGTTCAAAACGCCACCTCCGCGCTTCTCTTATTTGTGGCTGCAAAGTCCTGAAAGGCTTGGGGGAGCGAAGCCCAGGCCCACCACGGGCCCCATCGGGGCTTCTGCCTCTCCACCTGTGTCGAGCAGGTAGACAGAGGGCCCAAAATAGCCATTCCCACCAGCTCCTTGCCAATGGGTTTTCCATGAGACGCCCTGACACTGTGAGACCGTCTCCTTTCTATCAAGAGATTTTCCGCCGGGTGCGCAATCTCAACCGAGTGCAATTGTTAAGAGAGTCCAGGAAAAAAAAAGCTGGAGATAAGGCAACGTGTGTGATGTTGCTCCTTTGGTTTTGTGCTCACTGGACGTTGTTGTTCAAGGCACTGCAAGGATCCACCTGGAGACGAAAGGAGAACACAGAGGGGGGGCATGCGTGAATAGAGGGCTTGAGGTCTTAAAAATCAGATCCGTTCTCCTCCCTGGAGAACAGCGAGCAAGCGCCAATAAGATCTTAAGAAGACACCGCAACCCCTTCCCCAAAGGTCAAGAAGGTGGCAAGAGGAGGCTGACATTCAGACCCAGTTCTAGCCAACAACGAGGTCTGGGCTCAGGAAGTCTCACCTCTGTGTAGGTCGGTGGTGGCATGAATTTGAACTCTGGAGCATACATGAAAATTGGGCTGTCAAAGGAATTGTCCAGCTCATCCAGGAGCGGAGTGGTGGGGCTCTCCAGCCGGTGGTCCTCGGGGACAACGTCCAGGTAGCAGGGAGGTGCTGTGGGCAGAAAACAAATCCAGGTCAGTCCAAGTGAGTACAAACGGGAACCTTCCCAGAGTTTCCTACACCTTCTAAGACACAAGACGTTTTGACAAACAACAAGGAGGCTCTGCTCACCTTCTGGAGCGTCGGGGATGTTGAGGTCCACCCAACTCATCTCGGAGCTCGTCTGGCTGGCCATGCTAGAGCTGCGGCTGCCGATGCCGGAGGACTTGCTGCCGATCACCAGGGGCAGCTCCAGGATGATCTTCTTGGAACCGGGGACGCTGACGTAGATCTGCAAGGCGAAACCAGAGAGGCGTTGTTAAAAAAGGAGGGCGAAAGGAAGGAGGGCCCGCCTGCCTATCTCTACCACCTTTGGGCACATGGCAGTGTGTGTGTGTGTGTGTGTGTGTGTGTGTGTGTCATGTTTGCAGGAATAGATTTCGAGATTGGCAAGGAGATTTTAACTAATGCATCTATCAGTCTAGAGCCAGATTTACGCCTTTTCAGCTACGATCTCCCCTGGATAAATCTGAATCTCAAATGTGTTTCCAGGAACTCTGTTCCTTTAGCTAGGAAGGAAAGGTCCTTTTATAGGTTTCAGGATAACCCACAAGATTTAAAGCTGGTTCCGGAAACACTTAGTTAAAAGTGTCCTTAAAAGAGATCACCACTGCCTATATCTAATAAGGTGCATCCACCTCAACGAGCTTAGAATTTCAGGTTTTGCATGCATAATTTCTCCTCCACCCCCCAAATTATCCACAGAAGCACAACCAAGACCGAGGGCTGCCTTTTCTATCAAGAATTCTCACCTGCAGGAAGTACTCTACACGGAGAATGTTGCAGCCCAGAATGGAGGGTTTGATCTTCTTGACCCGGAGGGTTTTGCCTCGCCATGACTCGGACATGCCGGAGATGATGTGGTTGCCTCGGACGCAGGAGAGCTTCTGCGTGAAGACTTTGGTCTCTCCGTTGGCCAGGTACGTATGCTTAGCCACAATGGCTGCCTTGGGCACGACGATCCGGGAGCAGGTGTTCTCAAAGTCGGCATTGATACAGATGTCGTCACCTGGAAGAGAGGTGGGGCCCCACGCTCAGTTACAGAACAATGTTGAAACTTACTGAATAAGCACAAACGCATTCGCTTGTTTACAAACTCTGGATTAATTCCCTGAAAACACACACGGTTCATTTTATCTTCTCCATCTACAGCACTTGAGCTGCACTTGGTATTTCAGGATTAACTAACAGTCATTTCTGAAGTAGATAAAGATACTAGTAGGTGTTTTTTAAAATAGCATGTATGCATAAGTTTCGCTGCTCCCAACCGACTCCCTCGCTTCTGAAAGGGAAGAAGCCAAGGCTTACCGTCACAGAATCCTTTCCGGTCAATTCTGGCACTGACAGAAACGTGGCCATCAGGAATGAACATACATGACACCTTCTTCTCCTTCTTGGCAGAGACGGGAGACTGTAAAGAATCACAGAAACAGATATGGTTACATAACAGAAGCGAAAAACTCAAGAAGGCACACATCAACTTGGCTCTAGAACATGACACACATCCTCTTTTCTCAGGACTCAGCCTTTGTCCCTGGCCCAACTTTCATTCTGCCACCCCTCATTTAGAGCTTAATCCACAGTTCCATTTAGCTACATGCGTTCTGGTTCAAGGAATAATGGGAAACCCTTGGACACAGACGGACAATTTCACATGAAAGGTGAAGAGAAACAGAAGTCTATGTCAGAACGCTGAAAAAGTGTAACAGCTAGCAATTAAAAAGAAGAAGAAGAAGAAGATGCCAAGGACTTAAAAGTCTGTAATTCAGGCACAAAACCCACTAAGAAAATGCTGAAACAGGGCCAATTAGCAACAGTAAACCTGCCCAAGGTGCTGACTGCCCACTGACCCGGAGAGATCAAAGCGGCAATTACCATCAAGTCTGGTGTGTTGACGTCAATTTGATCCATGACCTCAAAGCGCTTCTTGATCACTTGGGTTGGGAAAGATGGGCGATCCAAGAACGCCTTCACCCAGTAATCCACACAGCCATATTTGCCCTTGAAGGTGGTACCAAGGGGCCTGAAAGAAGACAAAATTTATTAGACACAAGAAGCCAGAAAAGCAACCCTCAAACGTCTGTTGATATGCTGGGTTTTAATACCCACATTTGACTAATGACACCTACCCTTGAGGCAGCTCGAATCCAAATTTGAATTCATAGGTGTTCCCTGGTCTCAGGATCATAGAACCATCTCCATCTAGAAAGAGAGCAGAAAAAAAGAGATCTATGTCAGACTTAAACCTTATTTTATTAAGAGCATTGAAGTCCAGCAACATGCAAAAGGCAAAACCATTTCAGTATCTGAATTTCTTATCCACCCTGGACATGGACCGTTTCGGTGAGACATGAACGTCCCTGCCTCGTCCTTCTTTCTCCACACCTGCCTGATTAAAACTCAAAAGGGCAAGCGGCGGAAGTTTGCAATCTTAAGAAATTTCAGGCCTTTCACATCTCCTGAAATCCCATCACTTGTCACTAGCTCTGATCTCAGCCTAGTGCCCACCACGCTGGGGTGGGGAGCCTCCCTCTCCTGCGAGGAAACCACTATCTGTTACTACATCGGTTGCCAGAGACCTCCCAGCTGGCCAGGTTCCCCCGTCCATGCAAAGGATCGCTGGGACACAGTGTACTTGCAGCCCTCCTTTGAAATTTGCTTAGCAAGGTTACTACTCCTGGCGATAGATATTCATTCAAAGCGAGCATACCACCCTCCTGGATCATTCGTGGTTCTCCACATTAGGTTCCCAGACGCTGAAATTACCCATGGCTTCCTAGCTGGCGCCTCTGTGATGCCAATCTTCGCACCACAGACGCAGCATGCCATTCCTAGAAGCCCTGACTTGGGAATTGACCCTTTTCAGTGCATGGGCAGGTCTCGAGTTCAAGTACGCATGCATAGAATCAGGGAACCATAACTTTAGAAGAGGGGCATCATCCCAGCTTACTTCTGTCTGCATGCAACTTTCCAAGACCACAGAGGGTCTTGGAAGCAAGACCCTTAGACCAGCTTTTGCTAGATACTATTCCATCAGATGTTAATACCCAGAAAACCCCGCTGAATGACCCATGCTGTTCTTCCAGGCTCCACCACTCTCTTTGTTCTTTTTGCTGGAACAAACTTAGCTCCTGCACCCTTCCCGAACGTCTTCTGTCGCTTCCTTTCCTGATGCCCAGCGACGCCAAGCAAGACAATGCTGAAATGCCACTCAGAGTAGGACCCTGCTTCCTATTGTCTTCAAACTTGCTTCACTGGAGGTCAGACCCATGTGGCAGAGATGACCACAACTGCTCTTGGCCCCACAAATAAACCCAAACTAACTAAGCTCCTGCCACTGAACGAGATCCAACCACGGACACCACAATTACAACTCTTACACCTGGATCCTAAGCTTTCTTGGGGGGGGGGGGGGATAGCAGGCTTCCATGACAAGCAGCCCCACCAAAAAAACAAAAAGCAAAACCCCAGCCTACGAAGGGACTTCTTCTAAGTATCCTAAATCCACACAAAGCAGCCAAATTCAAGCCAAAGCGCCGCCGAAAGACGCTCACCGACGGGGTGCTCGTCCAAGGTGAGGACATCATTGTATCGCAGGTACTCCATCTCTTGCTTGCATTGCTGAGGGCCTTTGCTCCACCAGACTTTGGCCACCCCGCAGGCCAAGATGCTGACCTGGGTGATGCGGGTGACCTCGGCCACCTCCACCACCACCCGGCCGGCCACTTTCTCGCCACTGCCGTAGACTTTGTCCGCCTCGCTGAAGGCCAACTCCAAGGTCTTGATCTTCTTGAACACCACCATGGTAGTAGCCTCCAGGAAAGGTGCTGGGTAACTTTGAACAAAAAACCCAAGCAGGTCAAGGAGGTCGCCCCAAAATGGAAGGTCCAAGGAGGTCCCTCAAAGGCTGACAATCCTTCCTGCAACCTCAATTGAGCTAATTATGATTTTTAAGCTCTGACTATTTAGGATTTTTTTTTAAAAAAATCCCTAAATCTTCCCTTTTTGTTTTGAGAAAGCTCTCCTGACAAACCCTATCCCAGCCCAGTTAACAATGCCAGAGCGTCAATCTCCACCTCCTTTTCTCTCGGTGGCCGCCTGGCGAATGTGGTCTCCACCCGGATGCGCCGTTTTTATACCGGCCCGCGCCCGCTTCCCCCCTCCCCTCCGCTGTTGATCTCAGCCTGCTCCATGCGGCCCGCTCGTGTCCCCTCGTGCTGCCCTCGTGAACAGCACTCCCATTGGCCCGCTCGCCGTGTTTACAATCCCGGCGGCCAATCCGGAGCCAGCCGGCGGCGCGTGGACAGGGGATGTCGCGGGTATGCCGGCTCTAAGAAAGCTTGAGAGAGTGGGGGGGGGGGGAAGCGGCTGTGGTGGCAGCCGCGAGGAGTGACGGGAAAATCAGCCAATAGGAGGGCGGAGACGAGGGAGTTCTGAGACACGCCAACCAATGGGGCGCGGAGGGCGGGATTTCAAGCGGATAGCGAGCTGAGGGGAATCCAGCCAGGTAAACAGTTGGGGAATTTTTTTTGGCTGACGCTCGCTTGCTGCTCATATATCCATAAATATATATATATATATTGCCTCGCTGGCCTGTCAGATTACATGAGGGGAAATCCTTGCTGATGATACATATCCATTTGTCCCTATTTATTTCGATAAAGTTTGAGGACCGTGCGTTAAAGGTCCTCTCATGCCCTGAGGAGAAAAAAAGAAGAAACATTACCTCAGAGTTCTTCTTCCCTACGTTTTAAAAGAAAAGTCACTGCTGCTAAAAATATATATGTTAAAATGGCGTGTGAACTAAAACCCAAAACCTCAAAAGCTTCCAAACCAGGGCTGAGGCGAGAGGTGTACAAAACACCTCAAAAAAACAGGAAAGGGAGTCGTTTGTATAACTTTTTGCCCTCAGTAAATATCTGCATTAAAGGCAATAATTGAAAATTCTCGGGGATCCGTCGGTGCTTTCCTCAAAAGTCCACCCAAACCGTGGCTCAAAGAGCAACAAACTCATGTCAAAGCCCAAAATAATAAGGGAGAAAAAGGCAAATTTGATGTGAGGGAAGTCAGTCTTTTTTCTCTCTCCCTCCTCTTCAAAATTTATCTTTCAAGAAGGCTTCCTCTAACGTGTTTCACAATGCCTGTGGAAGCCATAGACGTTATTCACATGTGTTAAGTGAAAAACATGTAAAAACATCCGGATAAAACACTTAACCAGAAAAAGCATGGTACCACATACACACAGCACACAGCTTGGAAGTCTATAAGCCAGAGTCAGCACGAACATACATCCAATTAAAATCAGTTTTTAAAGTGCCTCAGGAGTGAAAATCCAGTTAAAAGAGAGTCGCAGACGAGTGGAAGACGTGTTAATAAAATAGGTTGCTTATTACATCAACATGCTGTGCACCATCTCTTATTAAAAGCTGTTTTTAATTCCTCGGATGTTAAATCCTTGCTTACTGCTCCTTAAAGGATGATTACATTTGTAACATGCCTTTGAAAACCCATGAATAGCGCATGAATGGTATGTGTGTGATAAGAATGATGCACAGACACATATACTTGTGTCTTAAAACACACAGTGTTGGTGTTCACCACTAAAACCGTGAAGCACCTTAATTGAGGCGTGGGTTGTTGCTAAAACGAGTGTATTTTGTCTCTCTCCTTTTTACTCCACTTTCTGCCCTTCCATTTTTTTTTATATGTCATCAAACGAAATGTCAAGGTGTTTGCGATCGGACACGAAAAAGAGCAACTAAAAGTTTTGAGGCACTGAGAAGGTTGGAGAAATCTATTACAGCATAAGCTTCTATAAATCAGAGCCTATTAGACAAATCTGGGTATCGAAAAAAGAAGAAAAACATGTGAGCAGTGAGGCCAGAAGAATTATTGTCAATTGCATGACTTCTAAAGAAAGTATACATCAGAGATAATGCAACATTTTTTGTCAACTTCCCTATACATGTTGGGATCTGTTCTTGATCATCCCAGAGTACTGGACACATAATAATGAGCTCAAGCTACATGAAGCCGGATTTAGGCTGAATATCGGGAAAAACTTCTTAACTGTTCGATCAGTACGACAATGGAACGGAGGACCTCCTCGGGAGGTGGTGAGTGCTCCAACGCTGGAGGCATTCAAGAGAAAATTGGACCACCCTCTGTCGGATCTGCTTTGATGTGGATTCCTGCCTTGAGCAGAGGGGTCGAACTCAATGGCCTTCGAGGCCCCTTCCCACTCTGTTATTCTGTGATTCTATGAAATTAAAAGAAAAGTTCATTGGAACTGGGGAAACAGGTTGAGATGACATTCAGTGTTCATGCCAACAGAATAAATATACAGAAATAACGAGAACCGTTCCATTATTATTATTATTATTATTATTATTATTATTATTATTATTATTATTATTATTATTATTATTATTATTATTATTATTATTATTATTATTATTATTAATTATTATTAATTATTATTAATTATTATTATTATTGTTATTATTATTATTATTATTCCATATGCTTGATTCACTTCCTTTGAATGAAGAATGGCTCTTTCCTCCACCAGAAGTCTCTGACCATTTTTTTCTTTTATAATTTTATAATGCCCAGCCTTTACAAAACAAACAAACAAACAAATAAACAAAGGGAAGCTTCCCATTTCCTCTGGAATTGAAAGGTGTTGTGCCATCTGGACTTCCAGTGAGTCAACCCCTGGCTGGTCTCGGCTGGCTCGTTCCACATTCCCAATTGCTGCTTTTTGCTCCTCTTCCTTCCAGACGTCAAACTGCATTCTGCAAATGTCAAAGAGGTTTTAGCCGGGCACAGGCTGGCCTGCCGCCAGCGGTGTTTTGCAGTCCAAGACACGTTCCAGAAACGGTATCCATCTCAAGTACTCTGTTTTCTGCCAGGAGGCTTTTAACCTTTGACTCTCTTTGGCCCCAATTTGGCTACAGATCAAGGAAAGGACAATAGCATGCATGCACTTGCAAGGCGGATACATAAGACTGCACCTTTAGTGTATCATGTGAATTAATCAGGAGCATGGGTTTTAGAACGGTGTGATGGGGAACGTCAGAATTCATGTGGAAACAGTAGCAATCAGAAATAGCAGATCTTTTTCCCTGGGGAAGAAAAGGCCTTCATGCTACCAAGCTCCATTGCAGGAGCATTTCCTACTCATGCTTCACATATGGCAGTGACGGGAGAGGCCTAGCCTCGAGAATCGGCTGGTATGCATCCATTTTCTGCAAAGCTGATGATGCAGTCCTTCTTCAGCACTGATCGCCACAAGAGTTCCCTGGAGGCAGAACATTTGGACAACTCTAGAAGTGCGAACTCTGGGAGCCAAGCTAAACTGCCCTCCCTCTTCCTCCTGGACCACCTGTCACCAGCTGGTGAGTTTTGATATGCAAATATATATTTTTGAAGAGTTTATTTATGTGTTTTGATGTGACTTGTAAACTGGTTTGGCATGGTTTCTATCTGAATCATGGTCGATAAAATAACTGCAAAAAAAGTTCAGGAGTCAGTGTAGATATTTGCAGTTGTGTGTGGAATCACATGGCTGATGCGTAATAGCAAATGACCATGCTGACTTCTTAATTTGTGGCGATTCACTGCTGAGGTTTATGCCAAAAGATTCTGTCAGCTTATCTGAAGAAGAAGAAAAAAAGAAGCTTGAAAATATCTATGTATGCAGTTATTTAATCTCCAAACACTTGTAACTGTGACTCATGCAACAGGCAACTTGATGTGAATACTCATGTGAATGTGGTTTTCTGAAAGAATGCACTTATGACTTAATGGCCAAGCTCCTCTTACTTAGTGTCGTAAATTGCTCTCGGGTAGGCCCATTGACTCAACAGGAATTTAGTGAGTCAACTCCTCCATACGTTTCATGGATTCAAATAGGTCTACTGTCATTGTGACTTACTGTTTTAAAATAAGTCCCAGTTAGAGTAGACCCATTTGAATTAATGGGACTTATGGAAGAGCTGAAACACCACATCCCAGTTGCCTCTAGTGCGATTTACTACGCTCAGCAACAGGATTTTGGCCTATAGGTTCCCCCATTATGGTTGTACGGTGACCCATCATAAGTTGAACACTGCAGTAGGACTGCAGTAACTGGCCCTTGAGGTTGGGGCTGTCTTTTGGGTCCCTGACGTAGCCTGTAGATGTAAAACCGCAGAACCGAGCAAGTGGGTTGGCTCGGATGTCCAGCTAGGTTTTATGAGGTGGGGATTTGAATTGCTCGCGGGCTCTACAAAGCGTCTGTTTGGTCAGTAGGTGAAGTTCCAGGTACATCTGTCCTCGTTCTTCTATACTCGGAGCGGGTTTGGTTTGGGTCTTTGTACTTGGCCTGGTTAAACTCCACAGGATGCTGGTCTGACTTCACATTTGCTTGGTTATTGACATAATGGTTTGCATTGTGAAGATCTCCTATGTGTTCTCCTTCCCTTCTTGGTTATTGTATATCTATTTTGTATCAGCACTGGGATTTGCGTTCCGATGTCATCTACTACTACATTGTTGACCATCTTTCCTGACGACAACTCCATGTGTCTATTAAATGAAGGGTGTATATCTGACAATGGCATCTTTGAGGACTGTTTAATAACTTGACTATTTTTGGGGGGCAGAAGCTTCCCCCTTCTCTGTTACTGGCATTTTGTCTTTCGTCCCTTTTTCCAGAGTATGTGGTTGGTTTCCTTCTTCTGCAGTCGCTTCATCTGTCTTTCCTTTTCCTTGCCGCCGAGTGACTTGATTGTTTCTATTTGGTAGGTCATGTTGCAAGGCACCTAACATTTGAAATAAGGGTTTAAACTGCATTTCCCACCCTTTTTTGGTGGGGTGTTTGGAACACTTCTTGCCTTTATTGGTCTTGTTGAGCTTGCTGTTCGATTGTGTTGTGAATTTTGCAGAGTTATTTGTCCTTTGTTTATTTGGAACTTTGGTGTCCTTTTTTTGTTTTGGGCTTCGCCAGTTCCTCGCTGGTGTTTCTTTTGAGAGTATTTGGGGTGATTTCTGTGGGGGTTTGAGTCGGTCAATAAAATTCATTTTATCTGAGTCCTGACAGATGGGCAAGGACTGCCCTTGGATTGTCGGAGAGACACAGGAAAGGGGCTCTTCATAAGTGAGGCTGGCGATTTTCTGGATGGTATTAGGTGATAAATTAAAGTTTTTATCTGCTTCTGCCCACACTGGTAGATTAGATGTTCCTGTATGGTCGGGGGTGGTGGCTAAAGAAGGAATAACCCTTTCCTCCATTAGATTGATATCTTGGTTCAATCATGAGTAAATGTACTGGTCTACCTCCCACAGGCTATCTGAAGTTTCTGTTGTCTGGAGAGATTCAAATAATAACACAGTTATTCGCAAAACGCTAAAGCAAGATTTTATACTATACTATGTATTTATTTTATGTATTTTATCTTTGTATAATCGGGGCTATGACCACATAATTAACTTGGCTGCAGTATCCATTGGGGACTGGGTCCAAGCCCCCCCCCCCTCATGAATACAGAAAAACATGGAAAGAGCCAATCTTATACATAGCATGGTCTCTGGCTCCCTCTAGTGGCCACCTCTGGTAAATGCTCCATGGAAATACAGTAGGATCCTTGTATCTGTGGGATCAGTATCCACTGATTCACTTATCCACAGTCTGAAAATATTAAAAATATTAAAAGAAAAATCCTAGAAATATATCTTTCTAAATATGAAGTTACCAGAACTGGCCACTAGAGGAAGCCAGAGACCATGCTGTGTATAGCGTTCACTATTCAAATAGCATTCACTATAATCCATGTTTTTCAGCATCCGCGGGAGGGCTTGGAACAGATTCCTCATGGATACGGGGGTCTTACTGTATGTATAAATATGTATTTCTGTTTTGTTTTTTTACTTAATATCTTCAGTCAGTAGATAAGTGAGTCCGTGGATACTGATCTCGTGGATAAGGGAGTCCTACCGTACTTCCTCTTTGAGGGTCAACCTTAAAACGGGCAATTCTCAAGCATCAGTTCCATCCACCTCTCTTCTCATGCTCCGTCATCTTGCTCTCTTTTTCTGCCCTTCCCTTTCTTCTCCCATCCTCCTCTGTTGCTATATTTCCAGTTTGCCAATCATAGAGGCCAAAGAAATCTGGATTTTTATCTGCTAGTGGAGGTAACATTGGAGGGGTCATAAAAGCAAGGGTAGTAAAGCTGGTCATTGTGTGTGTGTGTGTGTGTGTGTGTGTGTTTACACTGTACATGTTCCCTGGAGGAACACAGCTTTCCCATGATGCTTGAACAACAATCTAGGGCTTCTCAGAAGGCAGGCAGGTCAATATTCGCTCCTCTCTAGCACTTCTTGTACCTTGGTTGTTTTTTTCATGCTCCCACTCTTGGCTACTGGACAGAGACAACCAATGAAGTGCATTGTTATTGCTGCTGTTTTCCTCCTGCTAGCAAACACCCGTCCGGTCTGTTTACACAAGATATGGATTTATAGCCCTATAAGGTTTTCTCCTTCACATGCTAAACCACTCCCAGTGGACCTGTTAAAGGAAGGGCTTGGCCTGCCTCTTACACTGAAGTCGATTACTTCACCAAACTTTCCCCACTAATCGGGGATAGGGTGTAGGCAACTCGTAAGTCTGAGAATTACATCTTGTCTTTTGAGGCTAGACTTCTAGTTGCTCTCAGTTTTTCAAAGGGCATAGTAGAATATTTATTTATTTATTTATTACATTTATAGCCCGCCCATCTAGTCATATAGACTGCTCTGGGCGGGTAACAACATATCATGTAACAATTTAAAACAATTTAACAATTTAAAATCATAACAATATATTGCTAAAATAAATAATGATCCAAGATGGGAGAAAACACAAAATAACAAAATTCAGACGGTGGGTGGAGGGAAGGCTTGCTTAAACAGCCAGGTTTTCAGTTGGCATTTAAAGATGCCCAGCGACGGGGCCATGCGAATCTCAGGAGGGAGGCTGTTCCAAAGACGAGGAGCCACTGCCGAGAAGGCCCGGTTTCTTGTTTTTTCCTTCCGGGCCTCCCTCAGCGTTAGGCTCCTTAGCCTCACCTCCTGGCTAGATCGGGTGATACGGGTAGATCTAGGTGGGAGATGGCGTTCCATCAGGTAACGAGGCCCTAAACCGTTTAGGGCTTTATACGTAAGCATTAAAACTTTGAAATCTACGCGAAACTGAACGGGCAGCCAATGCAAGGCGGCCAGAGTGGGAGTAATATGTTGATGTTTCCTTACCCCACTGAGAAGTCTGGCCGCCACATTCTGCACCATCTGGAGTTTCCGCATAGATCTCAAAGGCAGCCCCACATAGAGAGCATTACAGTGGTCTAATCTCGAGATTACGAGTGCATGGACCAAAGTGGTGAGCGACCCAACATCTAGATAGGGACGCAGCTGGGCTATCCGCCAGAGATGGAAATAGGCGGTGCGGACCACTGACGCTACCTGGGATTCCATGGCAAGCGCCTGGTCCAGATAGACCCCCAAGCTGCGCACCTCACTCTTCGCGGTGAGAGTCACCCCCCCCAAAAGAGAGGGAGTTTCCCAAACCGCTGATGGTAGGCCCCCCGACCCTCAGGACCTCCGTCTTGTCCGGGTTCAGCCTCAGCCCATTTTCCTGCATCCATTGCAATACAGACCCCAGGCAGCGCTGCAGGGACAGAACGGCATCCACTGTAGTTGGCAAAAAGGAGATGTAGAGCTGCGTGTCATCGGCATATTGATGGCACGATGCTCCACACCCCCTGATAACCTCGCCCAGCGGCCTCATATAGATGTTAAACAGCATTGGAGAGATGGTCGAACCCTGCAGAACCCCATAATTGAGGCTCCACGGGGCCGACTCATGCTCCCCAAGCTGAACTCTCTGAGGACGGTCCCCCAGGAAGGCAAAGATTTTGCCCTTTTTCTGCCCTAAAACCTCTAAAGTAGTCAAAAGCATGTTCTCAGCAGGGATGGGGACTCGAGTTGTGGGACTCACTGTCAAGTGGGACTTAAGTTGTTCCGGTGACTCGAATCAGACTGGACTTTTATTTTCTTTTTTTCTCTCAATGACGTGGACTTGACTTGTGACTCAGAATCAACCCACCCCCTGCCTTTTTTTTTTTTTTGGTTGGGGGAGCTTGTTTTTAATAGGGACTCAGATTTGGGGCTTAGAACTAGGGACATGGTACCAAAGACTTGGACTTGGGACTTGGACCCAAAGACTTGCCAACATCCCTGGTTCTCCTTGCCTTTCTGTCATTAACCACAGAGCATCTTCAGACCTCTCTTTTTATATATAGGGATCCATGATTCCAGAAAAATTCTTCATTGTTGTGCTTCTTTCCCTCGATTCCTCGCAGAAGGGATGAGGAGCCTATACATCTCTAGATCTTGTTGGCAAACCTGTCCCATCATGGCTGGCCATTGGGCATGCTGCCTAGTGGCTTATGGGAGCTGGAGTCCAACAGCATTTGGAGTGTGTTGGGTTTCTGCTCCTGACACCTTCCTGGATGAAGGTCAGGTGAACCCAGTTACTGGTTTGCTAAGTTATAACTTAGTCCAGACCAGTGATCATGCTAACAGGTTGGGAATCTGGTTGTCTCTGCCAAGCAGAAAGAAGACACGGGTGCTTCTCCTGCTCACTTAGATTTACCTGCTCAGATACAGATTTAATTCAATTTATTTGTTGCAGCTTACAAGTGCTACATTTTAATCTATCACTTGCAAAGAGTTGTTTATATTTACCTTTTTCATTCTTTCTTTTGATTGCTGGACTAGTAAAATCATTCTATACACAAACTTATGTTAGGGCTCTATGAAATGAAATGACATTTCCTCTAATTATTCACATCCCTTAAAAGTTCAGGATATTTCACTAATGGATCTAGGGGTGGGGTGCTGAGAAATGATCCAGTTAGCATTGGCACCATTTGAGAACCGGTGGCTGTATGTAGGTACTAACCCCACTTGTTCAGGCCTGAAGCTTCATTAATTTTGGAAGCAGAACTCTGGATTTTTTGCCTCCAGCTGGCCAGAAAAAAGTTTATGGAATAGATAGTGGAAGATCAAAAGGTATATTGCTTTTTAACACTATCTGTGTAGTGGCTTGATGTCTCATGTTTAGCGCTTGTATTTTAAAATTACCAGAATTCATGTGCATTTCCAGCATTTGCTCCCCACATGGCATGTGACTGGCTTTCTAGAAAGCTGTTCCAAAAATGTTGTGCCCCCTCAGGTTCGTAGGGAGGCAGAAAGCGCTGTGATTCCATGTCGAATCCACTTCCACGGCTACACTGGGTCACGCTTCTATAAGTTTTTACAATTCTGATCCGTTCATGTCATTTGAGAGTGCACAATTTCCGTTGGTCAGGTGGGAACCACATCTGCCTCACTGATTATTGGAGCTGGTGAAATGTGCTATGATGAAGGGTGTTTAAAGGAGCTGAAATGACCGCTTGTCATTTGGGATGCTTTAGGTATTAATTTTCTGTGTGCAGAGGGATTGGTCTGGATGGCCTTTCAAGTTTCTTCCACCTCCTCATGATTCATCCATGACTGTTTGATAGGCTTGAATGCACACTTTCATATGCTGTGATCAGTGTTAAAAATAGCTCAGGTCAATTCTGTATTTCACTGGCAGAAACTATTTTATAGAGAGAGTCTGCCTTCTAGCGGTGATGGTTAGCAATTCAGTATGACCATGTGACTTGAATGTGGGAGAACTATTTTACATTGTGCACTTCCTCTATCATCTCCAAAGATATTCCAGACTGATGAGCAACAAAACATGTTAAAATTGCTAGCATAACGTTCTGGTAAGATGGCGTATCCCGATAGATGAGCCCCGTGGCGCAGTGATTAAACTTCAGTCCTGCAGTCAAGCCTCTGCTCACGACCTGCGTTCGATCCTGATGGGTTCAAGTAGCTGGCTCAAGATTGACTCAGCCTTCCATTCTTCCAAGGGTGGTAAATTGAGTACCCAGCTTGGTTGGGATGAATTTATTTTGCATATGAATTAGGGACCTTTTGCAGATTTCTGTCATACTGGTAAGGGGTGTGTGAAAAGCTTGCTTTCTACCACATAGAATAGACACGGTGAGAAAAGATTCTTATGTTCTTACACAAGGAAAAACCATTTCTTTTCTTCGATGATAATGGCACTGATGATCGCTCTGGATTCAAAGGCGGAAGAGCACCACAGAGAGTGGAAATAGAGATGCTGTTCTTCTTTCTTTGATGTAGGACGTGTGGGATATTGTCAGTGCTGGCTGTAGGATTCGTGGACCCTCTGGCATAGCACCTTCCATTTATCCACCTCCAGTATTATAGCAAATAAATAAATTAGCCGCCTTGAGTCCCCTTATTGGGAGAAAGGCGGCCTATAAATAAAACAAACAAACAAATAGGTTTGTTTGTAGGTTAAACAAGCATATGTGTAAAAACTAGAAGCAGTACTAGTGCCATTAGTGGGATCATAGAATCATAGAATGATTTGAGTTGGAAGGGGCCTCAGAGGCCATTGAGTCCAACTCCCCCTGCTCAAGGCAAAAATCTCTGGCGGTGCCATCTTGTGACACCCACTGGGACAAAGGGGGAAGCCCTGCCACAAAGCACGCTGTGGCACGCTGATTTTTTTGCATGGGCACGTGTCAGGAACAGCTTTGTTCTGGGCTGGGTGCCCAATGTCTACACTCCTGAAGAACCTGAGAGCAAAATTGTTCCAATAGGTTTGAAAGGTTAATACGTTTTGGAGGCGTGCATGACGGAAAGCAGCATATAACATCTGAAACGGACAGGAAACCATACTGAGAAAGCTTTTGAATGGACTAGAGTTAGCTTTGCTAATTTCTTTGATTTCTATTTCTCAGAAGTATTTATAGTTCAGCTGATGCAATGAATAAACTCCTACCTCTGTCATTGCTGCTAATATGTGGTCTTAATTCACCCTCTGCTTCTCTCTAGAGGGAAAATAAAGAACCTCCCAAAGCCACCATTCTCATTTTTAAGTCACATCACATTCTGTCAAGTCACAACAGGGCATATGACTTCTATTGATGGCGCCTGCCCTCTAGTGGTCCTTGTCCGTAGTTTTGCCTGATCGCGGGCTACCTATAAAGATATGTACGCCAGCACTTCTCCGGCTGTTAAGTATTCTTTCTTATTCATCCATTCATTCATTTGATTTGATTTTTATACCACCAATCTGGCGAAAGGCAACTCTGGGTGGTTTACAACATGAAAATAACATTAATAATTATAACACAACATAACCCAAAATTCAAAATAAGCACAAAATAGACGGTGCATTTTAAAATACATATGGACATTTAAATGTAAGCAGTAGTTAGATCAGATTAGAGGCTAATAGGTGCAGCGGTCTCCACAGATAAAATAATTCAAAAAGCCTGCCGGAACAGGATTTTTAGTGATGTCTTAAAAATTGCCAGTGAAAGGGCCAGGCGGATTGTTTGTTTGTTTGTAAGTGACAGGGACGTGGTGGTGCTGCAGGTTAAACCGCAGAAGCCTCTGTGCTGCAAGGTCAGAAGACCAGCAAGATTCGTAAGATCGAATCCACGCGATGGAGTGAGCTCCCGTCGCTTGTCCCAGCTCTTGCCAACCTAGCCGTTCGAAAGCATGTAAAAATGCGAGTCGATAAATAGGTACCACCACAGTGGGAAGGTAACAGCGTTCCGTGTCTAGTCGCGCTGGCCACGTGACCATGGAAACTGTCTACGGACAAACGCTGGCTCTACGGCTTGGAGACGGGGATGAGCACCGCGCCCTAGAGTCGGACACGACTGGACTAAATGTCAAGGGGAACCTTTACCTAAGTGACAATAGTGTGTACTTCTGGAGACCTTGGGAGACTTGTGTACTACTTAAATGCAGAGAGGAGTGCATGGCAGAATTGGGACATTTACAGGACATTTCCTTTTGAAGGCATTTGAGTTGACATGGTAGACAGGCTAATACATAGATAATCTGGGCCCAAACCTCTCACTATGTAGCTGTGGGACATTCTCCTGAGGCTACAGCTTAGTTTTGCTGCCTGGGAAATAACTGCCCCCCCCAAAAAAAAAGTATTGCTGAGCCTGTGATTTTTTTAAAGGCTTTCTGAGCATGCAGAGAATGCTCCACCCCCCACTGCTAAATAATCATAACCAGCTCTACCACTCCCATCAAACAATGGGGGGAACAAGGACCTACGCAGAATAAGAGTGCAGTGTCCTTCAAGTCTGTAAACTTAAGCTCCAATGTTGTTCATTTTAGCCATTAGCTATCCTGGATTAATTCCTGATTGTAAGGGAGTGCTGGGCATAGTAGAAAATTAATAACTCATAACACATTTACAGGGGAAACACCAATATGTTTAGAACTCTCCACATTTCTGTCACCTCCATTACCTTTCCCATTTCTCTGCGTTGCCTGGTTGCTTTCTGAGAGCGTCTTCTTCCCACACATTGCGGGGGAGAAGGTCTGATTTGTCTTTCAAACGTGGGGACATATTTTGACATATCCGAAATGCTAAGCTGCCAATTTTCAAATTTGTCTAATGGATGGCATTCGTCACTGCCACAGAGCTAGTGAGACGATGCTGAAGTTCTCTGAGAAAATAAATCACAGGCAAAAGGCTGGTGTGCAGCCTAGGAATGTGGTTCAGCAGTGGGTGATGGGGAATGTGATTCCAGTGTCACATGGGAAGTGAAAATCATCATCATCATCTTGGAACTGCAGAGCTGGAAGGGATCCTATGGATTATTGAGTCTATCCCCTGTCAAAAAGGTACAGCAGAGAATCAGACTCCCAGATTCATTGATTCATAAAATCATGAAGTTGGAAGGGGCCTATAAGGCCATCGAGTTCAACCCTCTGCTCAATGCAGGAATCCAAATCAAAGCAGATCTAAAAGGTGGTTGTCTAAATTTCTCTTGAATGCCTCCAGTGTTGGAAGGCTCCCCACCTCCCGAGGTCATTGGTTCCATTGTTGTACTGCTCTAACAGTTAGGAACTTTTTCCTGATGTTCAACCAAATTCTTGCTTCCCGTAACTTGAGCCCATTGTTGCATGTCCTGCACTCAGGGATGATCAAAAACAGCACAGCTCAGGAACTGGGTTCGTTTTGAGTGCGGCCGGGAGGAAATCCCACTGTTCTTTTGGATCCATGTTTTGGTGTCCTGGAAAGTAATTTAATCACTTATGATACTGCATAAAGTTCTGTTGAGAAGGCTGTCCTCTATCTTCATAGCAGAAACAAGTAGCCTATGATTAGAGCTAAAATCACATCTGTTGGGGCTGCTGCCATCGAGGCAGGGTTCTGTGTTTAAGAAATCTGATTTCAAAGATATTTGAGACAAAACAGTCATAAAAATCACCAAAAAACCCCACAAACAAGTACAATTATTAAATAAAATTTAACCCCCGACAGCAAGTTCAATTCTGTATGGACAGCAGGACATGAGGTACTATAGGTCTTGCGTCACGGAGGTTCTGAGACACCTGAAGAGTTTAAGACAGGGATCTCAGAAGGGGTCAGCAGCCATTTCCCTGTCACTGTGGAATGGGGAGAGGGGAATATGCCTTTGCCCTACACCAGGACTAAAAGCCTGGGGAACAAGATTAGACACCCCCAGAAGCAAGAAACAGTACAGGAATTGTGATTTTTAAGGATGCGTTGAGGGCGCAGGATAGGGGTTGGGATAGCAGAAACCTCTTCAGGTAAGGGGCCTTACTGGCAGCCTAAATGGAAAGCATCTTCAGCTGTTTGGTGCCCGTCACACTTTTGATTCCCAGTCTGAAAGCTGGTCCTGGTGGGTTAATTGTAGTAAAGAAGTCGTAAAGGGCACTGAAGCATTTCATTCCCAGTATATATTGATCTCCCCTTTTGCCCATCTCTGCCCAGTCCCTGCCTCCTTTACTCTCTCTTCCCTCCCCGTCTTGTTTAACTTGTCCACTGTCCTTCATATTTTTTCCACAGTGCTTTCTAATTTTGCAGGGATATTTTTTAAAGTTTTCATTTGTGTGCTATAATGAAAACATGAAAACATTAACATTTGTCTCTTGGTTTTACGTTTGTTTCTTCATTAATCCTTTTATTTTACTACTGATGCATTTTGTGTTTTTAAAAGACCAGACACGGCCCTTAAAACTTTGTTTCGTAGGTGGTTTGAAAAAGAAATAGATTTTAAAAGGGCCATTAAAACAAATTTAATTCATTCTATATGCTGTTTTTGTAAGTGGACTGTTGAATGCTTATAAATGTTAAATAAAATAAATAGTGCTGAAATAGATCAACATTCATATTCTTTCATTCACACGGTGAGCTTCTGAAACAGGAACGAAAATTATTCTGGGTTTCCAGGTTTCAATTAATGGTAGCTTAAAATTCAGTGATAAAAAAGCAGCATTGCCGACTCCAGTAACTGTTTGGCAACACTCCGGCCGCTGTGTGTCCCGTAACCATTCCAGTCAAACGCAGTATAGTCCCCACACTGCCGTGGGCTTTGTTCTGGGAAGTGCCCTCCTCCACCAACACAGACCTAGGGGAAAGTAATTGGAGTTATTGAGTTTTGGAATGCAGAATCCACAGGGACCAATGTGCAATATGGCCAATTAATGGGGAAAGACGGACTGACATCTTAGCACCAGGCCTTTGGGCCAGCTACTCACGTGTTCTGTGTCACAACCAGTGACTTTAACCCCTGCACAGAGAGCCATGGCAGCTTTCTCGTTATTAAACACCCGGAACTGAATGAAGCCAGGTTCAATCTGATCTGGAGAATTAAACAGACAGGAAGGAAGGGAGGGAGGGAGGGAGGAAGGAAGGAAGGAAGGAAGGAAAGCATGACATTATCACAAAGAATCTGGTGATTCCATCACTACACCTTGTCATTAACAAATTCATGGAATCATAGAATAATTGAGTTGGAAGGGGCCTATAAGGCCATCAAGTCCAACCCCCTGCTCAAGGCAGGAATTCAAATCAAAGCAGATCTGACTGACGGCTGTCCAATTTCCTCTTGATTGCCTTCAGCGCTGGAGTTCTCACCACCTCCCGGGGTCATGGGTTCCATTGTTGTATTGCTTTAACAGTTAAGAAATTCTTCCTGATATTCAGCCTAAATCTGGCCTCCTGTAGCTTGAGTCCATTATTATGTGTCTTGCACTCGGGGATGATCAAGAACAGATCCTGCCCCTCCTTGGTATGACAACCTTTCAAGTATTTGAGGACTGCTATCTGATCTCCCCTCAGTCTTCTTTTCTCAAGTCTAACCATGCCCAGTTCTTTCAGTCTTTCCTTGTAGGGCTTGGTTTCCAGTCCCCTAGTTGCCCTCCTCTGGACTTGTTTCTGTTTGTTGGCATCCTTCTTCAAGTGCAGTGTCCAGAACTGGACACAGGACTCTAGATGAGGCCTAGCTAGTGCTGAACAGAGGGAGACTAGTACCTCATGGTACTTCTGTTAATGCATTCTAAAATCACATTGGCCTTTTTTGCAGCTACTTTGTGCTGTTGGCTCATATTCAGTTTGTGAGCTACGACAACTCCAAGTTCCTTCTCATTCATAATAGTTTAGTTAGGTTAACTGTGAGAAAAACTTCTGAAGAATCCTGAATCTCCCACTGTCAGGCTTTAGTAGATGACAACATATTCTACTGCTTCCTCTATGCTATACATTACGTGTACTAACCTGTCACTCCTTATTGGCCTTTTAAAAATCTCCCTTTCTTCGCTTCCATCTACCCACAATCAATTGCCATCAGTATTTAATTATTCCATGAAAGACTGGAAAGTGGGTCACTTGCAGTTAGCAGCAACAGAGAGACTGTCACCTGTCATTCAAGGCTTGTTAGCCATGAGTTTCTCCTCATGGGCTCCCTGCAAGAATTTTACTTTGGTTCATTAAAAATAAATAAATAAATAAATAAAAATACTCCACCAATGCTGTTTAAGCAATCCAGAGAATTTTGCCGTGACACAGAAAATTTGGCCACATGAACTAAAAATATACCTTTAGACTCTGGCGCAAACAGGAAAGTCATCTTCTCCTCATTCCCAGCATCATAGATGACTGGTACCACTGGGCCGTTGTTATCTGGGCAGCTCCCGATTCCAAACTCCACTGGGTATTTCTTTGATAAAGACAAGCATGAGAAGAACAGAGAAAAAGAAATCAAGAGCAGCTATTAAAGCTTCAGGAAGTAACTGCTGTAAATATACGCTGGAGAATTAGAAGCCAAGGAATATTAGTTAGAGAGTTCAACCTTTATCTTGGCTCAAGACAAACTTGATATGATTATCTGATCCCTTGCTTCCAAGAAAGAAAATAAAGCATTGATTGATTCCTTTATTACTCACAACAGATCAGATCAAAATTAGTGACAAAACTGCATACTAATGGGAATTATTAAATACAAATTAAATACATACACTGTGTATGATTGACTCTTAAAAATAGAAATCTTGTAGGATAATCATTATAAAATTTTTATGGTACCAATTCTCGCTGGCAAGCTAATGCTGCTGTACAGAAGCTGACTAGTACTTTAATCATTAAGGTTAGGGTTAAGAATTTTTTTTTAAAATTAAATACAATCACAAGGGTTTGCCTTTATAAAAAATATATTGAAGCAGGAACACTGCACTGTCAATCTTGCTTCATTCATTCATTCACTTACTTATTTTCTGTTTATTTTTTTGTTCCTTCAAGGATCTGCACCTCCCACTTCATCCCTACAACAGTTCTTTGAGATCAGTCAGAATTGTGCAGGATCATGCAATATGCTGTCTTAGCCATAGGCACGCACATACACACACAGACAGAGATCTCAAAATGTAAAGTTTCCTTGCAGGAGGGGAAAATCACAAATACCATACAGATGCCTGTACTTTTCCTTCTGTGGTTCCTCCCTCTGCTTAGGAGGGAGACTTAATTTAGATCAGAACATGAGAGCATCACCCCACACCACTCCCCAGCATCATCACTCTATAATTACTTTAAAGGGGGAAAAAAAGATTTGGGAAGCCTTACCTGTATCTCCTGTGTCATATCTCACTTGGACCTAGTGATTAGCTTTAAAAGAGTGCTTCTCCTACTAAAGCTACCCTTCTTGTAGAGGTGCTGCAGCCCTTGAAGGCTTTCCCCCAATTTTATATCTCTTCTTCCTCCCCAATGATATCAAGATGGAATTTGCTCCAATTTTTACAGAGATGGCTTGGAATAATCTTATACTCATGGCTTTGTTTTTAGTACCGAATATCCTTGTTTCTCAACACTCAGCCAATGGCACAAATGCTCCCAACGGGTCACAGCCTTCATAGCAAAGCTGAGAAAGTTACTTTCTAAAGCTAATCCTTTCCCATGGCTCATCATAGAGTTAAAAAAAGCGTTGTGTTGTTCTTTATAACAGGGGTTTAAAAAGATAACTTGTTCCATTATTTTCCATTACTCTTCATCTTTTTTTAAAATGCTGATAATTGATATAGAAATGGCCTAAAAATTTGAAAAATTCCCGTCAAAATGCCTCTAACAATGTACAGCATGTCTTTTTAAATTAGTGTGCAAAAGTAGAAATATTGCTCATTATACTGATAAAGTAATTTTGTTTCTCTTGAAATGTAACTTCATTAAGCCCTCAACACAAAATGAAAAGACAGTACAGTAGGATCCCCCCCCCCCCAATCCATGGGGGATTGGTTCCAAGTCCCCTCACGGATGCCGAAAAATGCTAAATTCTGCTAAATACACCCTGGAAATACATATGAATATGTATATCTGAGCTTTTTATTTAGTATTTTCAGTCAGTTAATGAATTAATTTGCAGATACTGATCCCGCAGATAGAGATGTCCTACTGTAATTCAGTGCAGCTAACAATGTTGTTGATAACTAGTTATATCCAAGCTCTGCCAATCTCTGGAGTCTTCACGCAGAAATATGGAATTGCAGTCAGCCGTGCTTACCTGGTAGAGTCTCGGGAGGTTGCCTCCTTCCTCCGCCAAGAATCCTGTTTCAGTGTGATACCTCAGGAAGGCAGTGGCCACCCACTCTTTCATGGGGGTGTCGTTGGGAACATGCCATATTGCCAGATCCTGAGCTTCAAGGTCGTAATAGCCAGGGTTCTGCAAAGCAAGAGCATCTGAAGAAAAAGTCTGCCACTCTTAGGTAGTGTTTCTGTTGCTTTCACTTTTCATGATATGATTATTTGTGTGAGTTGGTTTTGTTACTGCATTTGTAACCTTTTCTGTTTTTGCAATTGTTTCTAATTGCAATGTGGTGTTACTTTGTTGCCATCTGACTTTACTTTGTTGCCATGTGACTTTACTTTGGGTTGTAAGCCACACACATTTCTTTTGAGGAAAGGTGGAATTTATGTATATACTTGTTACAGCAAGCAAGAAATACTTTGCTAGTGTGTTTCATTTAATAAGAGCAATGAGGATTCATTAGATATTTGATCAAAAGTGGTGAATATACAGCCTAGTTCAGATGTAGTGTTAATCCTACTTCAGTGTTATTCAGTCAAATCTGCTCCCACTATATTCTTTTCCTTCAGCGCAGCTGGGGAAAAAAAGGTTGGGAGCATCTGCTTTCATTTTGAACAAACCAAATTTTTGTTATTTGATCCAAAATTGAAATTAAAGGTTGTCCTAAATACAGATTATCAAAAAGAGTCAGGATCAGAAACCATGGTTCGAAGCTGACTTGTCAGATAAACCATAGTTTAAGCTTATTGCCATTCATTCTGTTTTAGATAAACAACAAACAATGGTTAGTGGGGACAAATGGAAGGGAGTCGTTCTAATCTCACTAAAGAGGAAAACAAAACTGCAAGGCTTGTACTAAACTATGATTTTAGAGTGGCCTTCCCCAATCTGCTGCCTTCCAGTTGTGCTGGTCTACAATTCCCATCATCCTGTGAGCATGGTCTGTTAGCAGAGCAACCACAAACTTTGCTGCCTGAGGCCAGGAGTGGAGCATGCCCTCCCAACATCTTGTTTCATGACCACCCCTTATTTTACATGAACAAACAGCTCATGCAGCCGACCAACAGATATGCCTCCTGTAATGAGTTGCGCAGTTCCCCCTGTGCAAAGGGCTTGGTTCATTCACTGATTTAGTCCATTTCTTTTTTGGATGCAGAAGCTATGGGAGAACCCCAAGAGCCCCTTTCTAGGGTCTGATGGGATTTGCAGAGTTCACTGCTCTGCAGCCTGAGGTGACTGCCTCGCCCGTGAGAAGGGCTGGCCCTGGCTGTAGGAGCCTCATATAGTCTATGACAAGCATATTTCCCAGTCAGGAAAGTCCTTCGTATATATTATGGAAAGGAAAACCGCACCTTGTAATCATCGCTTGTAGAGGCTATGGCTGATCCGAAGGTGGCGTTGTTGGACCAGTTGCCATCTCCCCTGGGGTAGTTTTTGTTACCGCCCTGTTGGCTGGACCAGCGGTCTCCCTGGGCGCATTTCTCATAAATGTTGTTCTCGTGGATGCTAGCCACCAGAGTCCAACCGCCTCCGTTGGTGGTCATGTCACAGAAGGTTTGGTATATTTCACCATCTTCGGTGGCCAGGTAGTACAATCCATCTTTGGAGAGAAGCCCAGAAGGCTGTGTAGAATCAAAACTCTTGTGTAGAGATGGGCACGAACCAGCAAAATGGTGGCTTGTCTTGGTTTGTGTGTCACTCATAATGTTAAATATCCATTTATTATTTGCATTTTAGTTGCACTGATATCCCACCTTTCCTCCCGTGAGCCCAGAATGGCACACCTTCTTCCCCACTTTATCCTCAGAACAGCCATGTAAGGTAGAACAGCCTCTGTGTATGTGTGTGTGATTTGCCCATGTTTATCCAGCGAGTTTAACAACTCAGTGGGAAGGAAAATCTGTATATGTCTTAGAGTCCAGACCAGTGCTCTAACCCCTTCCCCACACGCACTCATGATACACAAAAATTTAGAATCCTGATGTTCTTAGGATTTTTGTGGATAATGGAAGATTTCCAGACTCTGATTTAAGGGCATCTGTGGAAGCCCTCTACCATGTGTCCCCTCATTCAGAAGCTCAGAGAGTGGCTCCCAGAGAGTAAGTGTTCTTAAAAGTGGATCTCTGGTCATGGACTATTCTTCCCAGTGAAAAAACCCAAATCTCCTCCACCGACCATGTTGCCTCTCTTTCCACAAGGGGAATGCAGCAGACATCACAACCTCACAACCTGATCCGTGGCGACAGCTGTAATTAAGTTCTTGCATGTAGAACCCCATTTTCCCATTAGGTTCAATGTTAAAGTATTCCTGGAGAATTTTCCCATATAATTGTTGTCTGCTGTTGTCTCCTTTCTCTCTCACACCTTCTATCTTTTGTTCTCTTGCCAGTTGCTCCCCTATGACTTCCTCTGTCTCCTCACTTCTCCCTTACACCTCCTCTCCTTAGCATATTTGCTGGTCACTCACCTCAAACCTCCGCTGTTTTGTTTCTTCTCTCCCCCCCCCCCCCCACTCAACTCTTTTCTCATGGTGCTGTGTACTGGATGGTGTAGACATGTCAGCTTCCAGCACCAGTCACAGTGGTCATAAAAATTAAACATAGCGCTCATAAAAGTGACATTTGGATGCTTGGGGAAGCATTAATCAATATTAGAATGGTTGCAAAAGCTGCGGATTGTAATCTGGTGTCTCCTGCATGTGTCCCCATCGCCTTTAAAATCTATGCATCTGTTTTTATTTAGTGCTGGTTTTGGCTTGCAGTTTGCCAGAGACGGGTCTTTCCTGCACCACACGGTGCTTGCTGAGTTTTACTGCATGGCTCTGAATCCATGAAACAGTGTGCCTGCTGCTTTTGAGAGCTGCCAAGTGCTCGTTTAGCAGCTCAGCTCTATTAAATGAGTTCAAAATCCAATGGAGTCCTTGTGCTAGATACAAAAAGCTCATCCTTGTGATGTGGCCACTGCATTCAGGCCCTTGTGTCTTCTTGCCTGCTGTTCTAAGAAGTACTGGACTGAACACATTCTTTTTCTCTGCTACTCACCTGATGCTCCTTCCAGTGCTGTTTTGATTTCCTTGCAACTTCGGGGCAATGTTTGGAGAAGGTTTGAGGGCAAGCCTTGCTGATTCTTAAGGCAGGCGACATCTTCCCATTTGACCATCAAGTTGAGAATATCTTGCTTCAGGGAAGTGACACAGTAATCGCTGTCTACACAGAAGAAATTTATTGAGGCTTTACTCTTGCTTATTGGGTCTAGTTACAAATAATAAATTACTGATAATCCATTCCTTTTTTCTTTCTTTTGCAATAACTAATGTACAACTGAGTTACGCAACAATTGTAATTTGATGAGAGCTAACATCACTTCTTTTGCGACACAACTCTAGCATTTTAGCTATTTTTGTAGGTGCAGGGATGTCACCTCACTAAACAGCGGAGGAGGAATATTACATAGTTTAAGTGCCAGCTGGAGCTGCTGCCTTGTGCAGATTTAAAACAGGCAGCAATAATTTTAACAGCAATAATTTAAGATATGCAGATTGTATCAGATAAGTGGCAAAAAACAACAGGGAAAGAAGACAGTGCAAAAGAAGGGTTACAGCTGAACATTAAGAAGGCAAAAAATTAAGACAACCGAAGAACTACATAACTTTAACACTGAGTAACAAGATTCAAAATATTTTCTCTACCTTGGTTCAATCCTTAGTCCAAACACACACTTCAGCCAAGCTATCAGAAGAAGACTGAAACTTGTAATGGTTATTATGAAGGAATTAGAAAAGATATTCAAGTCTAAGTGTGTGTTACTGTAGACTCAGGCCAAGATCATTCATACAGTGACATTCCTGATTATTTTGTATGCGTATGAAATCTGGGCAATGAAAAATATAATATGTAAAAGGAGGAAAGCTCTACAGATATTAGGGACTGGCAGAAAGACAAATCCAATTCTAAATTCTAGATCAAATCAAACCTGAACTCCCACTGCAAGGTAAAACGACTAAATGGAGGCTATCATACTTTGGACATATCATGAAAAGACAAAACTCACTGGAAAAGGCAGTACTGCTAAGAAAAGTTGAAGGCAGTAGGAAAAGAGTAGGGCAAAATACACAATGGATGAATTCCAGAAAGGAACCATGACCTTGAGTATGCAAGAACTGAGCAGGGCTGTTAATGATAGCACCTCTTGGAAGCGATTAATTCATAGGATTGTTACAAAGATTTTTGTGTCATATAACAACACCTTGTACTTCATCTGAGGTGGTAAAATCTAATTGGCAGAACTTGATTTTGGTGAACTGGCCCTCATTCAGCCCATTACTCTACTCTGAGTGCAAGAGACATAGTAGTTATTTTTTGCCAAGAACATCGACACTTACCACTTTTCTGGCCTTTTGGAAACACAGACACCCACAGCAGGAAGACTAGGAACTCCTTCATTGTGCTAAGATGAAAGATGAAAGTGCTGTTATATCAATCACAGTCCAGAACTCATCCAGCCACTCAGATTGAGAGATGCCTGAGAAGCAAGCTGTAGCAACGACAGCTGGGTGAAGTTTTCATCCTCTGTGTACCTGAAATGCAACTGAAATGGACTTTGGCCAAGGTTGAGTCATTTGTAAATCATAGAGAACAAGACAGTTCCATGGCAATCCTGTACACACTTCAGTTGGGCGAAAGGGGCATTGAATGTAAGAACAGATAGGCAAGGGGCTGTGTTGTTAGACAAGACAACGGACAGCGGGCCTTATTCTGATTGTGTTATTCAGCTGAAATGGAAACCTCTCTTGGAAACCTGCCACCCGCACCCTGGCAAAATTCTGTGAAGGAGGGCTATCTCTAAAACCATTTTTAAAATATGTGCCTCAGAATCAGAAAGTACACCTGAACAATCATATTAAGGGGTTACTGTGTTAATCTGTTGCAGCAAATAGAGGAGAGAAATTGAAATTAGCACAAGAAGAAAGCGTCCGAACAGCACTACCAAAATATTCCAGTGTGTGGCCCCAGGGAGCCATCCATTTCATTCTTCAGTCAAAAGTCTTGACTTTTGCTGTTGAAAATTGAACCAATGCACGTTAACAACTACCCTGGCTCAAGTGGGGTGTGTGTGATAGACAGACAGGTGGATCTAGCTATTTTCTCTCTTCTTGTCTATTTTCCCTGTTTTCTCTCTTTTTCATCCATCGGTTACTGCTCAGGCTCACTTTGTTCTTCCATGTTTTCCAAAGTACCCCTGCTGTTGGTCTCTTTGGTTAGAAAGAATCAAGTTGACATGGAATCACCTTCATAATGACTATGAGTAGATCCATGTGCATTGGAGGCTAACTCTAGTTTAATTGTTTGGTTTTATCAATCATTGCGTTGATTGATTAAAACAATAACATCTCTTTGTAGTTACTCCTGTTCAAGAGTCAGAACTGGCCATGTTCAGCTTTGAGAAAAGAAGACTGAGGGGAGATACGATAGCACTTTTGACAAACACTGAAAGGTTGTCATACAGAGGAGGGGCAAGATCTGTTCTCAATCTTCACAGAGTACAGGACGCATAATAACAGGAAGCCAGATTTTGATTGAATCTCAGGAAAAACTTAATAACTGTTACAGACGTATGACAATGGGACCAATGGGTAAACTGCATCCCATGAAGGAGAGAAGCGTCCTGCCACTTGTTTGCCCAGCATTCCCACTAAGCAGGAACTGGCCCAGGTAGAAAGGTTAGAATTTGAGAAGCTGCAAGAAAGATGGCGAGCCTCCATGACATGTGCCACCCATTCAGCAGGACTAGCAGGTCTTTGCTTCTTTTTGCTAGATATCGTGGAGAAAGGAACCTCTTGGCGCTCCTCGTTCACAGCTTGGGAGATGGGCCTCCACTCTGGGAATCCCGAGTCTAGTCAACCCAAGACAGCCATCTTACTTCATGCAGCACAGATGGCTGAGGAAAAGATACAAGATTTCACAACTTACCTGCTCTTCACAGCGCACCTTACTCTTGGTTTCAACTAGAAAGGGTAACAGAACCAGCAGGAAGAAAGCCTTGGTCAACTGGTCTTGGATCTTTTCCCTTCATTAATGGTTAAACTGACCTTGGGGCCGTGGGGTGATGGGTAACACAGAGCAAGCCAGCATGAGATCACTGGCAGTGTCCAGGGGCTACTGAGACACATTGACATGGTGGGCTGAAGAGCACATTAATGATTGCACACACACTTCTAATACTGTATGTGATTGTCCAGCTGGGATAGAAAACCAGTATTTACACCAGTGGTAGGAAAATATTCTCCCCTGAGCATCAGATACCTCTGAAGGAAATCTAGGGCAGCATGCTGGTCAGGTGTCAAAAATGGGAGAAGCTACAGCTCTCCTCATTTCTCTTCCTCTCTGTGTCCCACATATACATGCCTACTTCTTAGGGTTCTGCAGATAAAGTTGGTGGGGCAGAGATCCATTTAGCTCATGAGAGGAAAGGCAGGAAGAGTTGTCAGATCTGAGATTCTGGGCTGAAGTTCTTAGAGCAGCTAGGCGTCCCCAGGGCTCCAGGTAAGGAGATATAGATTTCAGAGCAAGTGGTGCAGAAGAAAGAGAAACGTTGGGTGCAGTGGTGTTAATGCCTGTGCACCCCTCTTCCCCCTGCTCCCAACAGGCTCTGGGGCTCAGTGCATAAATATATCTGCTGATGTGCTGCTTGTGTAGGATTTGTTTAAGAGGTTGTACAGGACAGGTCTGGGGACTTGAGTCATGGGACTTGCTGCCAAGTCAGACTTAAGTTTCACCAGGCACTCGACTCAGACTCGACTCAGTTGTTTTTTTTTCAATGACTCAGACTGGACTTGTGACTCAGAACCCACCCACCCCTCCTTCCCCCCCCCCCCCCGGGGATAAAAGCTTATTTTTCCTAGGGACTTGGGACTCAGGACTTGGTACTGAAGATGGGGACTCAGCATCAGGATTTGGACCCAAACACTTGCCAACATCCCTGGTACAGGAAAACCACATTGTCTGCACATCAGGTTCCACTCCATAACATGACAGCTCCCCGCCTTCCTCTCCTCTAGTTGTGTCCTTGAAATCTCCAGGAGCAGAAGGCAGACTGGGCAACCCTAATGGTTGGATATAAGAGCTTCCACACATAAATAATTCCACACATCCATCCTTTCAGCACACTTTATCACTGTTCTCTCTCTCTTTTCTTCCTTTCTTCCCCAGTTGCAATCCAGACACACACACCCCCACCATCATACACCCCACCCCCGTCAGCTATAATTATTCATTCAGACAAAACCGGTGTCAAATAACAGCCATTGATTCTGGCGTCTCATTGACTGCCATCCCACCAAATCTTAGTGGTGGAGTGGGACATACTAGCATCAGTGGTCAGTCACGAAAGGATCCAAGCAAACAAGCATAACAGAACCCCAGTGTCCTAAGAGAATCTGGGATTTCCTGTTCTTTAGGGTCAAACTAGACATTAAGAGGAAAACAGATCTCTGCCAATTAACTTGTTTTCCATCCCACACCAAGATCTCCTCAGAAACATGTGCCAGAACAATCAGATTTGCAAACGAAGCCCCGGTCTGACCTAACTATCTCTCCTCCCCTAACAAGAAACCACTGCTAGAAATGTAGATTGCTATTCATGGGGTCAAGCATTTTGTGTGTGTTGTACATGAGTGTGTGCCTAACAATTTTCTATGTGCTACCAAACATTGGGATTAATTCATGTGCCCGGATTTCCTGCCTGCTGTGATGGCTGACAGCAGATGAATCAGCAGCAGCGAAAGGGCAGTGCCTAGAGCAGAGAAGGGCGAGGGGGAAAGGTGGGCTCTGTGACACAGGGAGAAAATATTGCCAGTTTGGCTGTCTCGTTTAGACACTTGAAACACCCACCTTTCAGATAATTAAACATTTCAATGTGAATGACTGCTGGTTCAACCAGGGCACAGAGGCAGTGTGCAGTATACAAAACTTCATGTCAGCCCAGGGCAACCTGCTGTGTGGTCATGTTGTAAGACGAGCTAGCATCAGCAAAATATCTTTCTGGGATCCACGTGGCTTGAGCAGTCCAACAGTCACCCTGTTATCATATGAAGAAGAAGAAACTCCACACAGACCATAGTGCTAGCTCACTGTTTTTATTTACATGACCATCACAAGTTTGTGCATCTCAAGGAAAAGTTTAATATCCTGATTTAATTTTAAAAGCCCATAACCATTTTGGAGTCCTGATGCTTCTGCTTCTGCAAACGGCCTCTGTTCTGATCAATGGTAAAAAAGCAGGACTGCGGACTCAGTTAGTTCTCTGGAAGCACTCCAGCCTTGGTGTGTCCCATAACCGCTCCAGTCAAAGCCAGTGAAGTCACCACACTGCCGAGGATTTCCTTCTGGGAAAAACCCTCCTCCACCAATGCAGTACTAGGGGGAGAAAAAGGAGAAAAGAAGGAAATATACGATAGAAATGCGGAGGAACCAACAAGCCAAACCTACAGAATGAGATGTTCTTGGCAAATTAGAGAATTGAACATCACAGAAATTGAGCAAAGATTGATGTGAATGTTTATCGATCTGGTAGAAAAGAAAAATGCAAACATATAAACACAAGAATGAAAAGATCAAGCACTGTAGCGGGTCTATAACTGTAAAATTATATGGAGAATTATCTGGAAGTTGAGTCATGGCAACTGGACTTTGTTTTGCTACTCATCCAAGTAGCTTCTTCAATCTTCAGACTGAAGTAGGTACTTGGATGAGTAGCGAAACGTTTCAACCTAACAAGAAAGAAGTCCAGTTGCCATGACTCAACTTCCAGATAACCTCACCTGGATGACTGAGAATCTTCACAGATATATGGAGAATTGTATATAATCAGCAGCTTGGCAAAGGTTAACGGGTTGGAGCACCTGTCTGCTGGGAGTTCAGATCCCACCATGCCTCTGTGGAGAGGTGCCAGCCACTCAGAGAGTCTGTGTCTGGTGTTGTGGACTTGGGCAAGCCACATACTTCAGAACACCACCTATCAAATGTCTAATGAATGTTTGTCATCATCCCAAGCAATTAGTTTATCTCTAGAAAGGAAACTGCCAGGGATTTTACAGAGAAGAGCCAAGCATGAGAAAAGTTGGGAGGGTGAAGGAAAGGCCAGGGAATATGCGAAATATTTTTTTTTTTAGAAGTTAAATGCAAGCATGTGCATACCAAGGGTATAACTCTTTCAGAAACACGGGGAGGGAAAAATAAACAAAAAAGCAGGCCAGGAAGGACAGCTGACAGCAATGGGTTCAAGGGAACAGCAGGAGACTCACGTGTTCTGTGTGACATCCCGTGGCTTTAATTCCAGAGCACAGGGCCACAGCGGCTTTCTCGTAATTAAACACTCGAAACTGAACGAAACCAGGGACAGACTCTCCTGGAAAGAGCAAGGACAAAAACGTAAAAAAACCTTTGGGGATAGAGAGAATCTTTAGATGTTACTGGACAGGATGCTGATGCTGTATCTAGAAGTAGTGCACCCCTAAGAAGAAAAGGCTGTCTGTGTATTCTAACATCGGCTTGCTCAAATCTTTATTTGGCAAATTAGACTCCCCCCCCCCTTTTTGTACTTAATCATTAGGGAAATAGCACAGTTTTGGTTGCATGCCTGATTTCTCAGGTGTATAGTGCTGAAAGATTTGGATGCCTGGAGGGATAATGGTGTAAGAAGAGGAAACACAATTTTGCCTTAATCTGTGATGGGACCCTCAGCTGCTCTGGCAGATGACCATCTTGGCCAGGAACCGGAGAGTTTACCCTGTTGGTTCTAATGGATCTCTCCGCAGATTTCAATATCATTGAGCACACCTTCACTCTGGACTGGGAAACATCATGTTACAATGGATCTGGTCCTTGAGGAAGGCCAGTTTCAGAGGCTGATGCCGGGGGACCTCTGCTCCTTCGCTTTTGATCCGTGCTATCCTGCAAGGTTTCTTCCTGTCCCCTTTCCATCTACATGGCATCCCTAAGAGAGAACCAAGAGCAGGCAGGGTGGAGCTCGAACTGCTGAGTTTCACAAAGACAGAACTGAGGCATGGACGACCAATGATGATAACAGCTAGGGCAAATGAGGGGGCGAGCAGGAGTTAGACTGGCACAGGATGTCATGCGCTCGGCAGGGCTCTCTGGACTCACCCTTGAGCCCTGCTAGTGCCCCCTCTCTTAGGACCTGCATCCTGGTCACAATCCTGGTGGCACTGAATGTTGCCAGATCAGGAGCTCCAGGACTGAAGGACAAGAAGAAAGACTTACGCTGTCCGTTTGGAGCGTGATATGCGGCTACCTTCTGGGCATCAGCAGCATCAAAGACGATGGGTATCGCTGGCCCGTTGTTCGCTGGGCAGCTGCCAATACCATATTTCACTGGGTATTTCTGAAAAGAGAAGCAAGCCGCAATTTGTTTGGGTTTGTGGCATCCCAACCCCCCCCCCCCCCCGGCTACAAAAGTCACACCATCTAGGAAAGAATATTACATTTTTCTGTAATTATTATTTAATCAGGGGCCCAGTGTGAAGCAATGGGAGGCATCATGTGATCACACCCCCGCTGATTGGAGCACTATGTTCTGCTGGTGTCACTGTCACCAAACACTGAGTCAGCAGCCAGAAGAAACGGCGACTCACCAGGCAGCCACCATTACCTCATAGAGCCGTAGCAGGTTGCCACCTTCTGCCGTTAAGAATCCTGTTTCCGTGTGATATCTGAAGAGTGACGTATCCCGCCATTTCTGCATGGGGGTTTTGTTCGGGACGTGCCATACGGACAGATCTCTTGCTACAATATCATAATAACCAGGATTCTGGGTGGGAAAAAATGCACATCAGCAGCAAAGGGGGGGGGGGACTGTGCTATCATTTTAGCATTTTTGTACAATACCCCGAAATGCAACCCTGCTAAGAAGAAGAATTGAAATATATCTAGGTTCAGTCATCGGTCTTAATGGAGATTGTAGCCAAGAAATCAGAAGAAGACTGGGACTAGAAAAGGCAGCAATGAAGGAATTAGAAAAAATCATCAGGTGTTAGGATGTGTTGCTGGAGACCAAGACCAAGATCATCCACACTCTTGTATTCCTGATCACCATGTATGGGTGTGAAAACTGGACAGTTAATAAAGCTGACAGGAAGAAATGGATTTGTTTGAAATGTGATGCTGGAGGAGAGCTTTGAGGATACCCTGGATTGCCAGTAAGACAAACAAGTGGGTCCTAGATCAAATCAAGCCTGGAAGCAAAGAGGTGGAAACTGAGGCTGTCCACCTGGGCACATCAGGAGAAGAAAGGATTCTTTGGAAAAGACCATCATGCTGGGAAAGGTGGAAGGCAGCAGAAAAAATGGAAGACCAAATACGAGATGGATGGACTCCCTCAAGGAAGCCACAGGCTTGAGTTTGCAAGAGGTAAGCAAGGTAGGACATTTTGGAGATCACTCATTCATAGGGTCACCATAATTCGAAGGCGACTTGATAGCACATAACAACCTGCTAAGATACAAACATAAAAAGAACCCAGTAGGATCAGAACACTGGCCTACCAAGTCCAGTGTTCTCTTCCTATGTTGACCAACCACACTTGGACACTTTCAAGCCCTATTGGTCTTAACAGGCTTTGTTTCCAAGTAAGCACCCTTCTGTCTTCTCTAACATTGTTGTCTCTCTGTAGAAAGGCTCACCTTGTAGTCATCACTCGTTGAGCCCACAGCTGAACCAAAAGTGGAATTGTTGGCCCAGTTTCCATCACCTTCTGGGATGTTGGCATTGCTGCCTTGCTGGCTGGACCAACGATCCCCTACTGTGCATTTCCCGTGCAAGTTGTTCTCGTGGATGCTGGCCACCAAAGTCCAGCCACCTCCGTGGGTGTTCATGTCGCAGAAAGTCTGGTAGACTTCACCATCTTCCGTGGCCAGGAAATACAAGCCATCTGCCAAAAAGATGTTTGTGGGTCAAAAGAGAGAGTTAGAAAGTTTGCCCGAAGAGAAACATCCCTGTCTGCTTGTGGATGGACAGCAAAGATAGGGTCATCCTGGCCTCCAGTGGGAGGGAATTCCAAAGTCTCGGAGCAGTCACAGAGAAGGCCCTCTCCTGTTTATCCACCAAAAGTGCCTGTAAGGGTGGTGGGACTGAGAAGAAGGCCTCTCCTGATGATCTTCACACTCGAGCAGGCTCATAAAGGGAGATGCAGTCCTTGTGATAGCTTGGGCTCACACCTCGTTAGGGCTTTATAGACTAGAACTAGCACTTTGAATTGTGCCCGAAAACAGATGGGCAACCATTGAAGCTGCTGTAATGCGGGGGTGGGTTGGGGGGGTTTATGTGATCCCTGTAACCAGCCCCCGTTAGCAATCTGGCTGCTATGTTTTGGACCCACTGAAGTTTCACTTTCCATAGGCATCCCCATGTTACAGTAACCCAGCCGGGATGTAATTAAGGCATGTGTCACCATAGCCAGATCATGTCTCTCAAGAAATGGACGAAGCTGGTGCACTAGTTTTAATTGTGCAAATACACTTCTGGCCACTGCCAAAATACTGTCTTTTAATTATATGAGCTGTCTTGAGTCCTTTTGAAGGAGAAAGGTGGGATAAAAGTATTTTAGATAGATAGGTAGATAGATAGGTAGATAGGTAGATAGATAGGACTGGGGTTTTATTCTAATATATGCTGTTGGTTCAATGGGCCATGGGTCAGCCACCTCTTCCTTTCCTCACCCCTAGCCCACTTAGAGGCATCCTTGATTTCCTTGCAGCTCCGGGGAAGCTTCTTAGATGGACCTGCCTCGTCTGGAAAGCCGGACTTGCTCTCCCAGCTAATCAGCAGGTTGAGGACATCCTGCTTCACTGAGCTGAGGTAGCTGTTGCAGCCTGCACAGGGAACAGAGTTTGAAGATACAAGCATTTAGTCTCCAAATCCCGTGAGGTACTAGCCCCCCACCCCCACCCCATTCTGCACTGGTTGCACTTAAAGAAGGATGCTGACAAACTGGAACATGTCCAGAGGAGGGCAACAAGGATGGTCAGGGGGCTGGAAACCAAACTCTAGGAGGAACGACTGAAGGAACTGGACACCTTGGGAAAAGAAGACTGAGGGGAGATAAGATAGCGCTTTCCAAATATTTGAAAGGCTGTCATCCAGAGGAGGGGCTGGATTGTTCTTGACCATCCCAGAGGGCAGGGCATGTCATAATGGGCTCAAGCTACAGGAAGCTAGATTTAGGCTGAATATCAGGAAGAATTTCTTAACTGTTAAAGCAATACAACAATGGAACCCATGACCCCGGGAGGTGGTGAGAACTCCAGCGCTGAAGGCAATCACGAGGAAATTGGACAGCCATCTGTCAGATCTGCTTTGACTTGGATTCCTGCCTTGAGCAGGGGGGTTGGACTCTGTGGCCTTAGAGACCCCTTCCAACTCCATGATTCTATGAACATGTCAAGGGCCATATTTATATAGAATTAAAAAAACAGCATCCCTCAAAAAAAAACATGCTGCCATAATCAGCAGCACATACTTACTGGTCAGTTTTCCCTTAGGAAGGACAGCCAGGAGCTGAATTAAGAGAACAAAATACTTCATCGTGGAATCTTTTGGAGGACAAAAAAAGGGAGCCAAAATAAATGTTCAGGGAAACATGTATTTCCTGCTGTGAGAACAGCTTCTGTCCAGTGACACAAACTCTTTTAATATGTTTTTCTTGGCAATGCGACCTGCAAAAGTGGCAATGATCAACTGTTGCAGTGATTAACCATGTTTTTGCTTTTAAGATGTTCTTACAATTAGATGTGTTTTGCCAGATAAAGGAGCACTACTTGTATATACAGTATCTTGTGTAGTTTAGCCCTGAGAGGAGAAAGACAGGAGAGATATCTGAGTAAGCAGTTTAAAGAGTCCTACCAAGGCAAATACATCTAGAAAGCAGTTAGCCTGTGGCAACAAATCCTTCTCATGGTCTGAAACCGCTTTCCAGAAATTTAAGATTCACAACAACAAACAATAACAAAAAGCTACTTTTTAAAATGATTTATATTATCTCTCTTTTTGTGTTTATGTTTATTTGTTTGGACACCTGCAGCTTGCCCCAGAGTAGCAGCTGGCTAAGCTCTCAGCTAAGCATCCAAAAACCTGATGCAATTAAACAGAAACTTCTTATTTCTATAAAGCCATTGAATTACAGGCATATATTGATCTACACAGTAACATCTGGAGGAGATGGCAAAGGTCATCATGTCAAATTCCCTGTCTAAACAGGAAAGGCAGTAAATTGTGCCATGCCACACTTCTGAAAAGTTCTGTGTTTGGACTACAACTGCCATAAAACCCGTCCTTAGTCAAGATTCGTTGCTATGGACTAATTGCTTTCTATGGAAATAGGGCAGGCAAGGCTGCCAATTGGTGTTTCTCAAGCAGATTTTAGCTGTTTGCAGAAGGATAATGTGTTCTCAACATTGCAACATTTCCACAGTGTGTCACACAGACAGGCTTTCATTTCTCCCTCCGTATGTCTGACAATGTGGACTTGTCCACGAAAGCTCACACTAAAATATAATAGTTAATCTTTAAGGTGTTGCATGTTTTTTCTCTCTTTTTGTTTTGTTTTTGTTTTGTTTCTTTGGATTTTGCCTGAGATGCTTGCACAGAGTAACATGGCTACCTCTTCCAAAACAGACAAGCTTGTTTCAGGAGGTCAAAACCTTGACTCCACTTTTTGTCTTGTACTCCAGGTAAGGGATACAGACCCACTTGAGGGGCACATGCACGTAAAATACGGGTCAGAGGGCTCAAACACCAGGTTGCAGCACCAAGTTGCAGCTCTAATCTTTAAGACGGACCCAGCAAAAGGTGGCATGAAAATCATAATTCAAATTATTTGAAGAGAGAGAGAGAGAGAGAGAGAGAGAGAGGAACCCGTGTGCATATGAAACAATCTAACTGCATAAATGTGAAAGCTGGATAGTTAAGAAAGCTGACTGGGGAGAAACTGACTTGTTTGAAATGTGGTGCAGGAGGAGAGCTTTGTGGCCCTGGACTGCCAGAAAGACAAACAAGTGGGTCCCAGAGCAAATAAACTCTCTCTGGAGGCAAAAATGACGAAACGGAGGCTGTCCTGCTTTGGGCATATCATGAGAAGGGAGGATTATCTCTGGAAAAAGGCAATCACGCTGGGAAAGTTGGAAGGCAGCAGGAAAAGAGGAAACCCAAATACAAGATAGACTGACTCCCTAAAGGAAGCCACAGGCTTGAGTTTGTAAAAGCAGGGCAGTTGAGGACGGTTTGGGAGACTGCTTGTTCATGGGGTTGCCATGTGTTGGCAGTGACTTGACAGCACAGCACAGCAACAACAAAAGTGCTTGATTGTCACGTAATGGTCACTCAGGAATGCAAAGCCTCAAGTTTCCAGTACCTGAAATTTGGCCAGCCAGTAAGTAGCCTGGCTCTAGCATCAGAATAAAGGTTTAGATTTCCAGGTCTATAATTAAGCAAGGTTCCAAAAGAAGGATGATGGTGATGATGGTGGGTAGGAAGGCCAGAAGGAGCCTTGAGGAACAAGGGTCCCACCCTTGTATATCTGATATCCTTACATCTCCGGCTCTTCCACGCTTCAACCTGGCTGGCTTCTAGATCATGCTGTACATATCCTGAGTTCTGCACAGGTACACAGACGTAGCTACTGGTGCCAGTTAAGACAATTCCTGAACAGTCCTTCTTTGCAATGGTTTAATTGAAAAAGTAATCAGTAGCTCACCTTTTGAAGTTCTGCTCTTCTGCTGCGTTCGGTCTCCTTGGCCTGCTTTTATTAGCCCCTTGCTGTGTGGGTGGGTGTGAGCTCAGCTTCCCTGTGGCAGACAGCCAGACCCTAACAGATGACATATAAGGATCTGTTTGCATACGCTGAACAGAAGAGGTTAGATGGATAATTAACAAACAAATGTGCTCATTGTCTAAAGCAGTTCTTTCCGGAAGAGACATGTATTTTGTAAAGTAAGGGGAGGGGGTTCCCCAGGCCAGAATTTCCTGTCTGGGTAAGAACCAACACTTTTGCAACAGAAGATCTTAGGTCAGAGATAGCTTGCATTCTAGAACTACACCACCCATCATCACCTTGAGCACACCGATTTCAGCTGATTTAGGACGCAAAACTAAGTCAAGTGTGGCTAGAATTATGGCAGGAGACCCAAGGGAATAGCCTGAATCTCCTGGTGCGGGGAGAAAAGACTCCTACCTAAATCATAGGCAGCCCGCGTTATCAGCTGGAGATGAAGATGGATCATCAGGGAAGCAACCAGAGTGGAACAGAGTGAGAGTAAGAAATCTTCAAGGAAACTAGAATAATAGAAGTCCAAAGAGTAATAAAACTCCCAAGGCATGTGTGGTGGGAAGTTTCGCAATTACCAATGACTTGAGATCTCAGGGTCTCGAGTTCTAATGGAAATAATACAGAGGGTAAACAAAAAGAGAAGAATGAGCCTGGGTGGTGAAACCTCGACTAATAGATCACTGTGATTCACGCCTGCGGAAACTGGGTTTCCAAGGGTGAAATTGCTGTAGCTGTCCAAAGGACAATTTGCAAGAGTCAGTAGGGGCAGAGAGCTCTGTTTGCATGGAACTCCAGGAGCAGAAGCTGCCTCAGGATGCTAAGAAGGTGCTAATTGGCAACGTCCACACTTCTCTCTCTCTCTCTCTCTTTATTGTTCTCCTCAGTGCCCTAGTGATAGTGTGTTCCGGTGCTCAGTTGAAACTTATTTAACAGTTTGGAGATGAGGGGCGCTTAGTTGAAGGGAACTGATCCTGCCTTTGTATCTGATCAGGCGATCACACCGATCAGAAAGTGGGCAAAAGCAATGTCAAACAGATTGGAACAAAATGAAACCTCCTCCAGTGGCTGAACAGAAAAGACAGTTCCCCACTCAAAAGAGATGATTCCACAATGGGGGGCCCTCCCTGCCTCTTGAGCATTGTATTCTATAGCCACTGGGTTTTAATTCAAATGTATCTGTGCTCAATCAGATGCAAACAGTGGGGTAAATGCCCAATGTAGATACCCCCTTAAACTGGATAAATTTTATTACAGCAACAAGACCCATAGAGCTGTTTTGCTGTATCACAACCTCTGGAATGAGCCAGTGTGGTGTACTATCAGCAAAGACTCTAGAAATCTGGATTCAGATCCCTGCATGGCTGTGGAAACTCACTGGTGGTAGTGGTAGCACTGGTAAAGCCACTTCATGACCCTAGCCCTAAGCCACTCCGAGGGAGACCAGGAAGTCGGTGACTACACGCCAAGCCTTCTCTGTAGTGGCCACCTCTTTATGGTATGCTCTACCTGTGGAGATGCGCCAGGCCCCTTCCCTCCAAACATTCAGCAAGCACCTAAAAACGTTGCTTTCCAGGGAGGCCTTTCTTTTTGGCCTTTTGGACGGCTTTGTGCCCCAAGCCATAGAGATCTTGTTGAGATCTCACACACACAATGACAAATGTTTTGTGTTTGGGTAAGAAGTGGTTAATTATTGAAAAAAGGTGTTAAGATTCTCGGGTTTTTCCTTTGCTTGGGGTCTCTTTCTGAATAGTAACGAGTCCAAGAGGGGATCTTGCACACCATCTCGCCTGCTTGATGTTGTTGTCAATTTACAGCTTCTATAAGTGGCCAAAAATAAATTCGCCTGGTTACTGCTGGCTGTCATCCCCTCCCCCACAAATTTTAAACTCTGATTCTCAATATTTGTCATATGACTACAGTGTATTTTATGTCTTTAAATTTGAACTGGGCCCAGTTCAAAATGCTAGTTATGCTATATAAAGCCAGACACAAACCATTAGTGATGTTCACATGGGACATGTAGTATACTTTGAAACCAGCGAGTGTTCTCATGGAGCCATGACTGCACACAAGGGTGTGCCAATTTGTCTTAGATGGGTGCCCAACATGATGTAGTGAATAGAGTGATGGATTAGGACTCAGGGGGCCTGGGTTCAAATCCCCACTCAGCCATGGAAGCTGGTGTAGAACTGGTAAAACCGTTCCTTCAACCTCTCTCTTGCCTTGAAAGCCCTGTTAGGGTCACAGTCAGCCAGCTCCGACTTGACCGCACAGCACAGCAACTCTTGGTCTCAATCAGACCTACACAACGTGTTTCTTGTGCTTACTTGTTCCCCTAATAGTGGTACCAGAGTAAGTGAGATTGATCCTAAGGGGAGGTAGCTGGAGCTCAAATCTTTCCCCCGGGATACCGTGTTCCCCGCCTAGTGAGATGGTGGTGGTGGTGACTTTCACCTGATATCTGGGGACTGAATCTGTTAAATGCAAATCATGGCAATATGCTCTGATCCTTTCCTCAATTCCAGCACTAACATGCCCTGTGCGTGTCTATACACCCACCCACTTAAGCTCCCTTCTGAGGCAAAATAAAGAGAGCAGGCTTTCAGGCTCAGAGAAAGCAGGGATTATGCCACAGCCATGGCATGGATGGCCTTTGCAATGCCCAGCCTGAAAAGGGTGTCCTGATGGACTCCCACCCCTTCCTGGTGTCATCTGTTTTTAATTTTAATGGTCCAATTTGTTTTTTGCAAAAGGACTGCACGGAAGAGACGGGCACGAACCAGTTCGTGCGCATCTCGAATGCACAGCCCACCTCGTTCCTTTTCTGTTTTAAAGGCTCTGTTGCCGTCTAGTGGAATTTGCTATAACTACACGATGCTTCTCAAAAACAGGTTCATAGGTAGACCTTCCATTGTTCTAAACAAACCTTAAAAATCTTTTCTTCTCCTCCCCACATCTCATACGAATCCCTCTCTATCATTCAAATCCTGGCTATTGTGATCTTGCAGAAAGAGATCTGTCTGTATGAGCATCTCTCCATCAAGAAATGGCAGGGACTTTCTGAGTGTTCTCCATAAATAAATAATAAATAAATTCAGATACCATGTTGAAATTGGGTGTGTGTGTGTCCAGAGTCATGTTTGGCCCCTGCTAACTCAGCCTTTCTTCCAGCTAAGTTATTCACCATTTCAGATTTATCTAGCTGAATGTGAATTTAAAAATAAGTGACACTATAACATTCTGCTTTCAGAATGTCACTTTTTGGAGGCCCCAAACATCTGGAAACCGCCTGCCTCAAGCTAAAAGAATATAATGTCCACATAATTTTGGTTTGGGACAGCATCATGGTGCTTTGAGGGCTGCATTTCTCCCTTTTTTTTTCTCAGCCCTGCACATTCTGTCTTTGGTTCCACTGCTTGAAATTCCCAGTCATGGATTTCCCTGCAGGCGCAGCCTGTGTTGAGGTTTCCTGGAAGCTAGGCAGAGGGGCAGTGAGGTCAGGCATTGCTCCATTTCCTGCTCTTTGAGAAGAGACCTTGATTTCATCAGAGCCCCTGGGAAACCTTGGAGGCAAGTGGGGATGGTCTGAATGCTTTGCCCACTTCAGCAGCAGGCCGAGGACATCCTGTTTCAGCAAAAGCGAGTGCAGTTGCTGCCATCTGCATACAAAATGGGGCAAGCATCTAAAGCCGGCCAGTAGCCCCTTTTTATACCAATGTGCCAAAAACATGTGGTGGAGATACTGGCTGGCTAACACCAAAGTAGCTGCACCCTGAAGGGTATCCAGATTTCCTAATACCAACCACAGAGCAAACACTCGGGTTTGTTTGCAGTGTGATGTTACACAACTTGCCCTGCTGTTTCCCTCCTGGTGTTATGCAGTCTGATAGAGGAATCCAGGCTGTCCCTCCCCTCCCCAGCCCTCTAAACTGTGGGCTGAAATTGAAAAAAATGCCACCTGTTCAATTAAAAGGGTATAACTTTTCCCTTCAGAGACACACAGGCTTCAAAGCAGCTCTCGTTGACCTCCTGATGACCAATCCCCAAAGAAAGCTAATTTGCACAGCTGTGAAAACTCTAAATCTCATTGAAGGATAACCAGACACCCTTTACTTCTTAAAGCAGCTATGCTTCTAAATGCAAAGCTGCAATCTCATCTAATGTGATGTTTGCTCTTTCTCAAAGACCTCCCTCCCTCACTTGAATAATGCTAATAGTTATCTGTTTAGCAAGCACACAGTCAGAAGTAAATTTGGAAGTGTGGAGGCTTATCACGATAGTCCCCCCCCCGGCCCGCCATCCAAGCACCACCAGCCCATAACGAGAATACAAAAATGCAGACAGGAATTGGATCAGTTCATATAAACCAATAAGGAGCAGGTCTTTTGTAAAGCCAATTACTCTTACTTGCCCAATCAGGGTCAAATCACCCTCAAACACTTTGCATTGCAACAGGAGTAGCTTACAAAGTTCCTGGGAAAATCCACTTCTCTTCCAGAAACTAAACTGGGAGGGAACAGGGAAGCAAACGAAGGAAGTGACAGGTGGTGTCACCTTGGAAAATCCCAGGGCTTCCAGCCCTCAACCTGGGTCTCCACTGCACCACTGACTCCACGTGCTGATCGGACTGAATGCCGTTGTTGTGTGCATACAGATGTCCGGATGGGGACTCGGGTCATGACGGAAGCAATTAAATGTGGGCCACTGAAAGCTTAAGTGCACATGGCACTCAGTGTTGATCACATCACTCAGAGAAGGAAAGGAGGGGACAGGACGTTGCTATGATCATAAGCTTCACTTTCTCTGATCTCAGACCAGAGCATGAACAGATGTAGCAAGTGGTCTACACCGGTTATGGGACCCATTGTAAAGTATCTACTCAAATGGGCACAAGTGTGGTTTTTCCCCACTCTTGTCTTTTCTAGATCTACATGTATGATTGCTACTCTTGCACTAATTTCCTTCTTCCTTCTCCTCTTGGATCTCCTTCTTCTTCCTTCTTGCCAGAAAGGGAGAGACGGCAGATGGTTCCTCTGTAATGGCCACCAGCAAATCTGCCTCCACAGAAGCCATCAATAAGGGCTTCTGTAGCCACTTTTCAAAATCCTTTCTCCGGATCTGTGTCAAATGGGGAAGTTGGAATGTGCTTTTTCTGTGGATTCTTGCTGAGGAAGGGGGCTAGGAAGTATGAGGGTTGGGGATCTAAAACTAGGACCATGGCCACAAGAGGAAAAGATGGCTGCCAACTCAGATGGCTTTAAAACAGCTGGATGTTCTTATTTGTGGATGACTGAGCTACTAGTGGCCACCAGTCAGAATGGACATACGCAACCAGGGCAGTAGATCTCTTCATCTCAATCAGTAGGGAACACAAGAAAGAAGATGTTGTTGGACCCTGGCCTGCTGGAGAGCACCACTTGGAGAACAGTTGGGCCACCACTCTTGAGAAATCTCAGGCCCTAATAAGGCACGAGCCATATGGGATTGAACAGGAGGCCTAATCTGTCCATCTGTCCGACCGAGAAGACTCTACAGGAAGCGATGGACAGAATGACCCGACAGAAGGCAGCTTTTTATGTCCTCCCTGCTTTGACCTAGCAGTCATTTATTCAAGCTGGGACATCATCAAAATTCAACAGCGGGTAATTTATGTCAGCGAGTGGCTTGGAAGCATGCCAGAAGTCACAAAGACAGAAAGTCCTCAGGCACCCACACCGTGGACCTTATATCTGCTTCCAAACATTTCCAGAGTGCTGTGCATTAGAACAAGAAGGCAACCTCAGCCCTCTTTAGGATGGCCTCGCTGTCTCTAAGACGTTTCGGATTTCTATCTCTGATTCCCCTCTGGGCTTCTGGCTCATAAACACTTTGACGAGGATTCTGTGGGCATCACCAGCCACGTTGTCCACAAAGGTCTTAAGCATATTATAGACCACCGCGAATGACAACCCCATGCTGGCCATAGTCACCAGCTCTTTCGGGAGCTTTGGCGGCTTGCTGGCAGCCTGTATCAGCAACTCTACCACTTGCTCTTTGACGATCCCGTTGGCCAATGGGGACTTGACCAGAGATCTGAGATGCTCAACAGGTTGTGCAGCATGTTCAGCTACTTTCCTCAGAGAGGACTCTTCCAAGCCGAAACTGATGCAGTAACCCTGAAGCATCTTGACCAGGAGGTCAACGTTGCAGATGACTGAAATCTCATGGATGGATTCAGCCTGGAGGCCACAGGCTACTGCAGAGACTAGCCACAAGTGCTCCATCATGGCGGTCTTCTTTTTTTCCAGGAGGCGATGGGAGACGTTGGGGGTGGCAAGGAGAAAGGAGTGGCTCCTTTGTAGATCCAGGTCCTTCCACAGGGTCTCCCCAAGGAGGGGAAAGTCATACCTACTAAGCAGGAAGTTGGAAATAAGGAAGATCTTGGGAGACTTGACCCCTGCAGCCTTGAGATCTTGCACACACTCCTCGCGGAGCTTCTGCAGGGCAGCAGCTTCATTAAAGCCAGCGGGTTGGGTTTGTCGTATTGCCTCCAGATCCTCGTCTACTTTGGAGCGGACAAAGTAGACGTCTTTGTCAGACTTCTTCAGATAATAAGCCAGGCTGGCATGAAGGGAGGTGAACTGCGGGGAGGCAAGGATGACAAAGAAGTCATAGTGGGAGACTTGGATATGCTCTAAATAATCTTTAGCGCGGAAATTGGGTGTGCCAATACTTGGCAGGTCCCACAGAATGACATGGGCATATTTTGGGTGCGAGTATGGCACAGGGTTCTTATTGGAGGCCACCTTCCCAGTAGGAGCAGCACCCTCATCATCCTCGTGCAGGTCCCGGAAGGCATTAATGAAAGTGGACTTGCCAACACCAGGCTCCCCGGTGACACCAACATCTAAGCAGATATTCTCCAGAGAGGCCAGAGTCTCTTCTAGTCTGCCAGAGAGCTCCGAATAACTTCCTTTTTCAAAGGTTTTTTTAAGGTCTTTGATCTGTGCCTCCGTCAGTGTGATTCTGCTTTCCTTCGCCTTTCCTGCCATTGCAACAGATGGTGGTCAACCTAGAGATAGGATAGCACTTTTCAAATACTTGAAAGGTAGTCATACAGAGGAGGGGCAGGATCCATTCTTGATCATCCCAGAGTACAGGATATATAATAATGGACTCAAGCTATAGGAAACCAAATTTAGGCTGAGTATCAGGAAAAACTTCTTAACTGTTAGAGCAGTACAACAATGGAACCAGCTAACTCAGGAGGTGGTGAGTGCTCCAACCCTGGAGACATTCAAGAGAAAATCGGACAACCCTCTGTCAGATCTGCTTTGGCTTGGATTCCTGCTTTGAGCAGGGAGTTGGACTTGATGGACTTAGAGGCCCCTTCCAACTCCATTATTCTGTGATTCTAGAGGAAACGTGAACAGCTAAGCACATGGCAGTGAGTGAGCAGAAGCCATATGATAAAACACTGACCCATATGAATTCATTTCCACCATAGAAAATCTACTAAAGGTAATCTTTCAGGAGAGGGGAACCAGGCATCCTTGCCACTGAGAGTACTATGGTGAACTCAAACTACCAAGCACCATCACCCAAAGAGAGAAATCATCAGTTTGTCTTCATAGACTATAGTAACACTGTCTATAATAACCCTGTTCACTTTCTTCACTTCCAAACCTGTCTTGGAAGATTACATGTGCTATGTAGTCACCAGGGCTCCATGTGTCCACATGAAAGAACAGCTGGAAATAGACAACTGTTGATGGGGTTTATTTAGAGAATTGCTGCTTATGGTCTTCCGAACACAGAGGAAAAGTGGGGTAAATAAATTCTTTGCAACCGAAACCATGCAGTCCTACAAGTATGGGAGCTTCAGAAAGCCCTCTTGCCCTCCCACCATTTCCCTATAGGGCTTCCATGCCCCACCTTCCTTCAGAATGAAACACCTTTTCCTCTGGTTTTCATCATCATATTCTTCCCTTCCTTTGCTGCTCAACAGCCAACGCCTGGAAGTCCAGGGCAATGAGGTGGCCGACATTCTCCTGAGGCACTGGGGAGGATCCGTTAGCTTACATGGTGGTCCCTTCCAGCTCTTGGTCAAGCAAAAAAGTTTCTTACTTCTGGCCCGGCCTGGAGCTGCTATAGAAACTGGGTTGTAATGCGGGACCTCTCCCGATTGGCCAAGTTGGCTATCCCAGTGTGATGTCAGCAACAGCCTTGAGATAGAGGATTTTTTAAAAGACACTTGAAGTGGTTAAAAATCCATTTAATTTAGAGCCCTTCTGTGATGACATCTCATTTCTAAAAAATAAATAAATCACAAAGCAGTTTACAATTAAAACGGATACAAAACCCAGTGGTTAAAAATAACAAAACAATCCTGTCCATTAATACATTCAAAACCATGGGTAGCTGACAGTGTTAAAGAGAAGGACCACGCTTGGGAAAAATCTCTTGGAAAACAAACTGGGTTTTAGTTGATGGTGGAAATATACCCACCGTCTACCTATCAATGGGGAGACTGTTCCACTTGGTGGATGACACCATAGAGAAGGCCTTGCCAGAAAGTCTTCCATCAAATCAGAATCCAAAATGGATGGTGTTATGTGCTGTCAGCTAACGTTCAACTGATGGCCACTGTTTGACAGCAAATCCCATCAGCCCCAGCCACAATACCTAATGGAAAAGAATGGTGGAGCCATGTCTTCCAAATATGTCCCAGGGCTCATCCTCGGTTTATATGTACGGTTGCCCCAAACCACAACTCCCGAACCACTTTCAAATGGCCCGCAAGTGGCCCACCTAGCCCCCAGGCAAAAGATAGGATCGCAGACCAGGGTTCCTGCCAGCACCCATGCTGGTTGAGGATTACCTCTGAACAGCTTCATGGTTTTCACTGTACACTGGTGATTTTTATACAAAGCACAAGATATTTTCAAAACAGAGACCACGGATCAAACAAAATACATTTATTTCTAGTTCTGTGTCCAGCATATAAAATTGTACAAGAATGCCACAATGGGTATTTATAAAGGCACAGAAGGTCATAATGTCAAGTCTAAAACACGCTGATCACAAAGAGAGCTCTTACTCAAGTCTCTATGATGGGGTGGAGAAACTGGCCCTTCAAATATGTTGGACTACAACTCTCATGATCCCTTAAGGGTAGGTGGGAGTTGCAGATGAAAAACATCTGGAGGGCCAAGGTTCCCCACCCGCCCCCTACAAAAACACCACACTAGAATCAGCTACAGTCCGAACCCATTGTTAGACCCAGTGGTTTCTGTCGGCTGACCCTGCATCTGGTTTGGCGCCGGACCGTAGCAGCAGGGAGATGCCGTTTAGACCCACTCGAGAACTGAATGCATAAGCAGAGTAGCAGATGTATGGGTCAGATCTGGCTCCATGTTGGTCTCTTCTTTTTCTTGCTTCCAGGGGAGCAGTTCAGCTTCTAAATCACTACCTGGTTCTCTTTTCTTTAAAAGAAAAGCAAGGTACCTGGCAACTGGGTGGGTGACTTCAACAGTCCACCCAAGAAGGCCACAATGTTTTCACAGCTACTAGTTGTGATCTTGCTATAAATCACTTTGTGATCACAAGATGTCACCTTCCAGTGGCCAAAAGATTCATCTAGGAGTCCAAAATTCAGAATTATAGCAGCTCAATGTCCAGATGTTCAATGAGATTTCACCTGGTAGGACAGTGGACTTTAAGGCACTCATTCAAAACAACAATAACAATAATAAAGGCAGACTAAATCTTTTCTTTAAAAAAAAAAACCTTTAAAATCACTCTTAATTACAAAGATCTGTAAAGAAAATTTACAACAGCCTTGGAGGAAGAATAATACACGCTGTAAGACAGGGTGAGGGCAGCAGTCAAACCAAGAAAGAAGACGTCTGTTTAAATTCACCCTGTAAAATGGAGAGACAGAGGGATGCCTTTTTAAGTTGCAGAGGAGAAAAAAGGAGTACCGTGCACATTCAGAACCCATCTGTTTCAGGGCACATCATCCTCATGGCTCTAAACCAGGGCAGGAAAGGGGTGGCTTTCCAGATGCTCATCAACGGTGGCTCCCAAGAGCCCTGGCCTGCCCAGCCAGCAGCAAAGCTATGGATTCTCCCTTCTTCCTGCTCTGAGCCACAGGTTGGCCGATGGTCCCCATATTATCTCTGAAGGCAGCCTGGTGCAGTGCTTGCAAAAACTGCTTTTTTGGCCCAAAAAACACCAGCAGCCATCTGGGCATGGCAATCCTGGGAGCCTTCAGTCCAAAGAAGCAAATTTTCCAAGCTTTTAGTCTCACACCACCAAAAGCAAAGCATGCTGCTTGTATACTACCCCATAGCACTTAAAGCACTCTTTGGGCAGTTTACAATTTAATTATGTAGGCTACACATTCCCCCCCCCCTGCTCAAGCCAGCTGGGTACTCAATTTACCAGCCTTGGAAAGATGGAAAGCTGAGTCAATCCTGAGCTGGCTACCTGAGCCCATTGGTATTGAACTAAAGTTGTGAGCTGAGTCTTGACTGCAGTACTGCAGTTTAACCACTGCACCACACGGCTCCATGTACCAGAATTCTTGCAATGGTCACATGACCAAAGCCATATAGCTGAATTTAAGCATAAATACTTGCCATTACTGGCCCCATATGATGCAGGAAGGACCAATAAAGGTGACTGCTTGGAGTTTTGTCTTGCAGCTGAGTAGGCACTCAGCCACTCTGGGTTAGAGACCCCCTTTTCCCTCTTCTAACCCCCCCCCCCCCCGAGCAATGTCAGTTGTGCATAATACAGTCCAGCGAGGGACTTTGAAGCAGCAGCTGTGTTAGTCTGTGCAAGCATATCAGAAAGAGAAAACAAAACTAAAACCACAACACACAAAAACATCACATAGCACCTTAAACACTATCTGCTATATTTTAATGTGAGCTTTTGTGGATCAAGTCCATTTCCTGAGACATCAGAAGAAGTGGACTTGATTCACAGAAGCTCACATTAAAATATAGCAGGTACAGTAGGACTGTGGCATCCACAGGCAATCAGTTCCAAGCCCCAACCCCGTGGATGCCAGAAAGCGCGGATATAGAAGTCCTATATATATATATAGAGAGAGAGAGAGAGAGAGAGAGAGAGAGAGAGAGAGAGAGAGAGAGAGAGAGTCGTTTCTGGTTCCCTCTAGTGGCCAGTTCTGGTAATGCACGTTGGAAACATATATATCTGTGTTTTTTAATTTATTATTTTCAGGCAGCTGATACATGAAATTGCAGGTACTGATACCGTGGATGCAACCATCCTACTGTAGTCTTTAAGGTGCCACACAATGTTTTTGACAGCGAGAGACTGTAACCCCATTATTGTGTGGCAACCAAGACACCACTTGCAACTGTGGCTGCCTTTGTGGCCAAACCCGGGGGGGGGGGGGGGAGGCAGATCAAGTTCCTGTTCTACTTACATCACTTCGGTTGGAAGGCTGGCTGTAAATGACCTTCTTATTGGTGGTGCTAAAAGAGGTTTGGGGAAGGAGAGGAGAGAAACAGGATTAAAAGCAGCCTTTTCCCCAAAGAAAGAGAAACAGAGCAACAAGAGAGAAACACCAGTCCCTGAGTACCTGACATCAGAGAGTCTAGAGCTTGGAAGGCTACATGTACAGGGCAGATAGTTACAATTAGAGCTCCAAGCATACCCACCCTGTATTACAGTTGTAATTATAGCGTAATAATTTATTTCCCTGTTTCTCAAGAGCAATTCAAAGCAATCCTTTAAGCACAAAGCCTACTCTGTTGTTGTCTCATTTCCCCCTGAAACCCCACAAACCAGGGGGCAGCGTTGTAAGCCAGCACCGGAACCATGTGATCTTCCCCCTCTCCTGCTTAGAGGAGGCTGCACCCCCAAGAACTAGAAAACTAACTCACATTTCAGAGTTATACCACAAAAGGACTCAAGAGATCCCTTGTTACATTACAGTCCCCATGTAAATAGGTTCTACCTTTGCTGCTGGAAAAGGAATTCGCTGCAAGGAACTAGTTATTATCATTTGCTACTTCCAAGGTCTGAGAGAGCCAGTCTTGGGGGCAGACCCTGTGGGACGTCTTTCCTCTTGGCCACTCCCACGGGCCTCCCCGGGGCTCCAGGTACCCTGGGAGCTCCTAAAGCCCAGTCCTTCCCCCATCTTGGACAAGCTTTGGGTCAGGATTGGTGCAAGTTGGGGAGACGGGTAACTGGCCAGAAAGGTGACGGTCTGTCCAACACCCCCAACTGGGCAAGCTTCTACTCACTCTTTTCCTTCTGAAAGAAAAAACAAAGGAAAAAGAGGGACATTAGCCCCACAGGGAAAGCTTTCACTCACGCTCCCCGCCAAGCATGCTCTGCCTTTCCATCTTAGCCTGCATGATGACATGAGCCTATTGAGAAAACACAACTCCACCCGGCCGCCTACGGAGACGCATGTGCAATCCACTTGACAAAAGTGGAGCAGAGATCCAGACCAGATCCAGACCCACACAAGGGAACCACCATGGTTCAGTGAATCACGGCAGAACAGGAGAGGCACAGATCTGGAATCTTGCACTACTTGGAAGTCTGCCTGAAGCTCTGGAGTCGTGGTTTGGGGGCAACCCTTCCTCTACAGCTCAGGTTTTGACCCCCATAACTTATTTCAGCAGAAAATTGGGATGGGAGTTTAGCAGAAAATCTGGTCTTTTCCATTTCATCAGGAGGGACTGGTACAACTCCTGGCAGGTTTCTGGGCCCCCCAAAATGGTCCCTGCCTCCCCCCATACCCAGAGGTCTGGGACCACTGAGTCCCAACTGCTGGAAGGGCATCTGCCTTTGCCATAGGGGGTGGGAGGGTGTTTCTGAACTATCTAAAATTCCTCTACCATCCAGAAATAGAAAGCCTTTGCACCAGGGTGGTATAACTACCCCTTTCAGCAGGTCTTGAACATCATTACAGAAAACTCCTCTTCATAATTATTTATGCCCCAGTGAAGCTAATCAAACTAAAACAGTCTCTCATATCTCCCTTACTTTCTTGAAGATAAGAGACCCCTTGATTGTGAATACGGTGGAAGTCTTCTTGCAGTGCAATTAAAATACCTGTTCAACTGTTAACTAAGCTTATAGTTTGACATGCTTTGGGTAGAACATTATTTTGTATTACCCATAATATTTAATTGATTTTAATCTACTGTGTTTTAAACCTCTATTCCTTTTTGCTTATTATCTGGTTTGTGCAGGGTAATAATATATCTGAGTCTTGGTTTCATCCCAGAGATCGGAAAAAATAACTTTTGCGAATAGCAATTCACAGTTTCTCCAGGCTAGCATGGAGATTTGGCTCCTATGTGGATAAAACTGAATAGTAGGGGAGGAGAAAGGCACAGGAGATTCAATCAATCTCCAAACCCTCAAATCTTCCCAAGGAGTCAACTGGATAGGAAAAGCCAAACTTGATCACCCCGAACACTCAACAGCCCAAACGTGCTGCTGGCTACTTACTGCTGAAGTAGCCTCGGCTGTAAGCAAACCAGACGCCGAAGATCACCAGACCCAGCAGGAGCAGAAGGACCACCACACCCGCCACGATGCCACCCACGTTTACTTTGCCTGAGCATGGCGGGGCAGAAGGAGAGAAAGAATGGAGAACATTTCAGCAATGCACTGGAGCATCCTACATGATGAAGGAAATCACTACAACCCCAAGATGCTGATTCTGTTCAACCTATGGCACACCTGAGAAGGGGTGTGTGTGTGTCAGCCCCCTCCCCTCCAACCCCCCTCCCACTGAGCTGCCCTTCTGCATATGGAGAGCAGCTAGTCTGAAGCAATGATCTGCCACCACCCACAGACACTTGCCACGTGAGCCGAGGCTTTGATCTTCCAGGCTTCTGACTCATTGACAATAGGATGCCCTCCTTCAGACACTTCACTTTCCTCATGGAAGGTCACCCTCCAGATCTACTGAGAGCATCTTGTTGAACTGAGTGTGACATATCTACACACAGGCTATGAGGTGCATGCATACATGAATGCACATTTATGTTATTAATTAAAGCTAGTTGTACCAAATCAGATCCTAGTTCATTGGTGGGTCGCTCAAGATTTCCTTTTATGACATTTTATTTCCTTCTACCAGATTCAGTGTGCTGCTTTCCACAGCCCGCATAGCCCTCAAAGCATCTGATCAGGGAAAAGTTTGTTCTTGGTCTGATTTACTTCCAGGACTGTCCTTCATCTTCAAAACATTTCATTTTATTCATTGTTCTATGACAAGGCTTTTTAATGATACTGTAAAGCAGGCAGGAAGGCAGCTTTGATCAAAAGGTGAAGCATCAACCTCTTTCCAAAGTAAATAAAAAGGCCACAAGAAGACACCAGGATGGCTTACTTGACCGTTGACTTCCATGGACTATGCCTGTGTGTATCTCTCACACACACATACAGAGAGCACTCTTATTTCCTTAACAACAACCACTGGTGTCACATATGAAGGCATACGGTTTAGTCACAGTGACCCAATTTTAGAAGCTTTCTCCACTGGCAACAGCAGAAGGAGCCACCCCCAAAGTCACACCAGGCAGGACTGACTCCTGAGGAAAGCAGGAAAACAAGAGCTACTGGATACTTACTAGTATTCATGTGCACGATGTCTGACTTCTGAGGAGACCCTACTTTGTTCACTGCCTCGCAGTAGTAGTCTCCAGCATCAAAGGCAGTTGTGGGCTCAAAAGCCTAAGGGACACAGAGAGAGAGAGAGAGAGAAAAGGAGGGTGCTGAACAGCTGGTCGCTGGCAAGCAGGAAGTCTGTGATGGCTCTTTGCTCCAGGACTCCGTAAATACAGATAATTCCAAATTACATAGTTCTAGGAGAATTCCTCTGAAACTCCATCCCAACCAATTAATCATGTGCATTAAAAAAACCCAGCTGATATGATTTATACACATTGAATGCATGTAGATTCCAAATGAACCTCGTCTGTTATAAGAGAGGAGTTTAAAAGCAGATATGCTCAGACTTCCCATCGGGCAACCTCTTTCTCATAATAGCCAAGAGGTTGCCTCCAGGAAAGGTCAACAGACGAGGCTTGAGGGCAACAGGCTTCACTCCGTCAGCCCCACACTGAGCCTCGAACATGGAGGCCACCATGTAAGAGGCAGCACACATTTCTCAGCAAAGAACTTCAAAGAGGCCTTCTGAGAGACTCTTCTAAATTACACTTGTCGCCTGCATTTGAGGGGGGGAAATAGCCCTCGCTTCACAAGTCACTTTTAAAATGTTCAGAAAATCTGTTGCTTTACGGAGGATGCATTTTTAATTAACCAAAACGCTTCAAGTCAATTAAACAACAAAATATTGCAACCCTGTGGGAGCGGATAGGCCTGTGGATCTGAGTGCGAAATCTCTAAGGCTTCAACTGTGAAGTGTGTCATACACACATGTGGTGTTTCTTCTTGGCCTTCTTCTGTGTTCACACATTTCAGAGGAATTCTCCTCTTCCTCCTTCCCAATTAATGGGAACGTTTCTCAGCGAGGAAACAAACTCTTGTTTTCCTCCCAGCAGCTGCCCTCCCCGCACGACAAACCTTGGTGGCTCCTTACTTGTGGACACCTCTGTTCAGAGGGGAGAAACCTTAGCTTCTGGACTACAGCTCCCAAAATCCCCAGCTGGCGTGGTCAATAGCTATGATGACCAGGGAGATTCAGGGAACCGTAGCCAAAGATGTCAAGTTTCTGATCTCTGTTTCTACTGGAATGTCTGCTCCCTGCCCAAATAGGCTGACACCTCTTGTCTACTGCTAGCAGAACTTCATCACCTTCTAATAATGAATAGCACCAAATTACACCAGCTAAATCTACGGGATCCTCTTAGGAGGAGAAAGTATTTCAATTACAAAACAAACTTTCTCTCCCTTGGAGACATAACGACTCCTCACTGCACCGTACATCACATTTAAGAACCTACCAGCACCCCTGTCTTCTCGTCAAGGGAGTAGGATGAATTCTTAAACAAGGTGCTGGTCTGTGGGTCCGCGGGCATCTCGATGTTGTCTCTGAACCACTTGAAGGTGGGACGCGGGTTGCCATCCGTCTCCACGCACTTCAGGACAGCTTTGGTGCCAATGGTGACCACGGAAGGCACCTGGGCCTTTGGCTTGGAGGGTGGCACTGCAGGGCCAAGACAGCCGGTTACAGAAGGGAAAGGAGCGCAGGGACGCTGGGTCAACACACCCTTGTGATTTGGGCCAGACGAGTGGCTTCCGGGGGCAACTTTCAGCGTGGCTAAAACAGTTTAAAATACGCAAGCAGCACCAGCTGAGAAAACAGAGGACAGCTTTTGGAGGGTCTTTGGCCGGGTGCCCTTGCCAGGATCAGTTCTCTGGGTGTTGCAGGTTCGTGTTCCCAGACTGCAAAGCACTAGGGAGTCATGGCACATGAAGGTGGTTCATAATTTTTAAACAAACCTTACCCACCAATAAGAAATGAACCAGAATTTCCAAGCATGCAGTATTTTAGGAAAATAAACACGGTTGCCACAGACATAACTGCAGGAGGACAGAAGCCAAGAGCATCTTGGGAAATCAGGAAAAACTTCTTGATTGTTAGAGCAGTACAACAATGGAACCAATGGCCTTGGGAGGTGATGAGCAATCCAGTGCTGGAGGCACTCAAGAGAAAATTGTACAACCCTCTTTCAGATCTACTTTGACTTGGATTCCTGCCTTGAGCAGGGGATTGGACTTGAATGGCCTTAGAGGCTCCTTTTCCAGCTGAATCATTATATGATTCAATGAACATCACTGAGTGTTCATCCCATCACAGGCCTATGAGACAGCTAGAGCGGAGGTATCCTGGGCTCTCACATCCCACTTCAACCGCCATAGCCCTTCCACCTTAGGAAATCCTGAGATTTGCAGTCTGGTGAGGAACTTAAGAATACTCTGTAGTAATTCAAGGTGAAGTACAGAAACATTAGCTTTTTGTTCTACAAGAATTCCAAGGTTCTTGCCAAACTCTGAGCCTGAGGATCCCTTAGGATGCAGCCATGACACTGCTGGAGAGCCCAGGAAGATAGATGCAAAACCAAGGCGATATTGGAGGCTTTGCTTTCAAAGAGCAATGAATAGGAAACCTTATTTCAGAGAGATGGAAGGATATCCTGCCTTACTTGGCTTTTTCAAGTGAAATGTGTACCTTGAACAACGAGCTCCACTTGGGAGTCGGAGAACTTGCCATCACTGCTAAGGACCTCACAGGTATATGTGCCAGAATCCTTTCGTGTCACCGACTTGAGATGAATCTCACCAGGAAAGAAAATAGCACGGTCCTTGTAGCCATCTGTGGACAGAGAAGAGCCTCAGAACAGGAAAAAAAAAACACGCTGGCAAAGCAGCTAGCTCAGGAAATAAAGCGCGGTTCTGGCCCGTGATCAGGTTCAAGGTTCTGACACTCATAGACAAAGCTCTCCATAGTTTGGGCCCATGTTACTTGTCGGAGCATCTCTCCTTAACGTCATCTGCCCGACCCACAAGATCATCCCAGCCGTGGCTCCTCCTGGTGGCCACCCCGAGGGAGGCCCATAAATCCACTACAAGAGGTAGGGCCATCTTTCTGGTGGCTCCAACTTTATGGAACCAGCTTCCGGAGGAGATCCGCCTGGCCCCCTCCCTGTGGACATTTAGGAAGCAATTAAAGACACTGCTTTTCAGGGAGGCTTTCCACACTGACCCCAGCTGACCACCTTCCCCCACTTTTTCTTTCCCCTCCTCTTCTCCCCGCCCCTCGCCTTTTCCTCTGTCTGCTCTGAGTTTATATGATTAGTCAGTGCCATCTGTTTTTTAGGTTATTTTTGCTGCTTTTAATGTTTCTATTTTTGTTTTCTATTATATGTGTTGTAACCCGCCCAGACTAGTGCCGTGACACTAAAAGGGAGTGGGATACAAATTAGATAGATAGATAGATAGATAGATAGATAGACAGACAGACAGACAGTGTTTTCAGTGGTCCACAGCACTCCTGGCATCACATGTCAAAAATTAGAATAGCATAAAATAATTTTTTGGCCAGTAGAGGGCATAAGAGGGCCTCTTTAATGAGAAAAACTTTTTTTTTGAATGGATGTGTGAGGTCCTAGACCTCTGGATCTCACCCACCCTTGCTTCACAAAGTTGCTTCAAAGGCACAGAAATAATGGAAAACAAGCCCTAAGAAAACCAGCCTGGAGGTCTTCAGCACCATTGCCAATATAACCCCTTCCAGCTCAGACAGGGAGACAGTAGGGTAGCAGGGTGGGTGGTAAACCAACAGCATCCCTAACCCATATTTTAAGTGTATCCACACCAGAACACAGAATGCAGAGGCGGCCAATAAACAACACCCAAAATCTGAATTCCAGTGTAGGAATGATACCTTTATTAGGCCAACCACAATTCAGTCCTGGGGCCAAAATAGTGTAAAAGCTGTCAGGGTCAGAGAACCTCTGTTATAAAAACTGGAGAGGGGAAGGAGTGAAAACAGGCTAGATGTTAAAGTCTGGGAAGAAGCAACACAGATATGCTACTGACACATGATCAGCAGATATTGAGTGCCTTACGAGAGCCAGGATCTTGCCTATACTAATGTGAAACTCCCTCCATTCCAACCTCAAAGGGCTGCTGTGGGGAAAGTGACATCCATTGCCCCAGGGCTCACCGAAGGAAGGGCCGGCTATAAATGAGAATAAACCATTTGACTTCCCATCAGAGAAAGTAAAGTCACCCCTGTGTACACAAACACACACACACAGAGAGAGAGAGAGAGAGAGAGAGAGAGAGACTTCCACTACACACCTGTGAATGCATTGTCATGATAAAACAGAACTGTGATGCCATCCCCGTGGAATTTCCACTCCTGGCGCCTTGGGGTGCCTGATGATGATGCAATAGCTTTGCAAGGCAAATTTACCGCTAGAAATTTTTTTTTTGGGGGGGAAAGGATATGGTCAAGGAAAAACAAGAAGAAATACACTGAAAAATTGTACTAAACGTTCATGAGTAATTTTCAAGCAAATTATCCTGCAAATCAAAATAGCATGGAAACAGAAAAGCTCTTCCTTTCATAAGCTGGAGTCATCATCCATAGATTTCTCCCTCCCCCCGCCCCCGCAAGGGCTTCTGAACATAATTATGTCTTCTAGGCAAAAAACACAGGGAGCCTCGGTCCTTATCAGCACACACCCTGAGATGCTACCCAGCTAGTTATCAGCGGGATACATCTCAAAGATTTCACAGGACCAGAGACTTCTGGCTGGGTGGGAGCACCACATCTGCTATTTCACGATAACCCTCTGGTTGCACCCATGGCTTCAGGCAAGGTGGGTCAACCCTGTAAGGTCCTGCCAGTGGAATCTGGTTTGTGGCACAAAACAATCCTAGAATAGTAACACCTACAGCGAACAGGGTGACCTGGTTCACGCTGTGGGGGATGAGAATAAAGGGAAAAGAGTGGGATCCCCCCCCCTTTTTTCCACCTCACACAGTGTGAAACAGGTCTCCCTGTTCACTGCAGACTTATTTTCCAGACACAGAGAGAATATCCCTTAGATATGTTCCAGACAACCGTGGGTTCTCAGCCAAAGAAAGGATTTCCATCTGTGGGTCCAAGGAGGAAGACAACACTATTCTCTATGTCGGGGTGGGCAGCTTTAGTCAGTCTAGAGGCCAATTTTAAAGCCCCCCAGCCCTGTAATGGGTCACACTGCCACACAAAAAATGTGCTTTTAATGGTCTGCTTTTAATGTCGTCCCCCCCCCCCCCCCCGTCCCACAAAGACCACAGCTGACTGGCTTTCCGACAGGTGGAGGAGAACCCAGAAAAAGACATCTGGACAGCAAGGCTTGGCAAATGCAGGCGTCCAGATGTGGATGGGCTGGACCATCACTGTAGCTAGCATGGCTAAGGCGGAATCATTTTGGGGTGGTGGCAGGCCACCATCCAGAGGGGATGCCCTTTGCCCACTGAGCCTTGCTTTTAGAGGGCTCTTCTTACACCTGGAGATTTTAAGGAGAGTGACTGTCCTGGTCTGGAAGCAAAATACTCACCAACATTTTGGGGGCAAAGAACTGAGGGCACCCCCCCCCCCGTGCAGCCCATGAACCACATCCTGCCCTCTTCTGCATTACAGACTGAGCCGTCCTTTAGACCGAATCGTGTTAGAGACAGACGGCTTTCTAGCCTTCGAGGCCCCTTCCTCCGAAAGACCCCAGAAAAGCTCCTGCAGGAAACCTTGTGTTTTCTACCTGGTTTTTTTTTTTTTTGCAAAATCTGTGCTGGCAGCAACAGAAAAATCTGCGCTCAGCCTTCTCAAAGACAAAGGAGGTTGGCGGTTCCCTTGCTTCTCACCAAAAAGGTGCCCATGCGCACAGTGAGACAGCGCATGCTCCATCGATGCACCCTTTGGCATACAGCTTTCTGGTTCTTCACGGCTGATATGACCCCTATGTTTGCATGTGTTTTTCTGCAATTAATGTGAGAGCAATGGTGTCATTAGGCCTGGACAGGGGAACCAGCAGGTGAACCATGAGGTCCCTTGTGAGACATGTTCAATTTATCAACCTGACATTAATATGAATATAAAAGTTAATTTCCCCCTCAAAGAATGAATTTTTCTTCTGCAACAGAACATGCATTGTTTAGAGCAGTGGCTCCCAACCTTTTTTTTGAGTCTTGACACACCCACCCTTTATAATAGCCAAGTAACCTGTGAGCCCCCCCCCCCCCATTTGAATAAAAATACATTTTTCAATGGAGTAAAATCATCCCTTCTCAAATAGTAGAGGCTTCTTTCTCTCCCAAAGGGCCTTTCTCTCATACATACATATATATGCAAACTTTATAATCTGGCCCTGAAAGGTCAAGGAAGAAATTATTTAACAAGTGGTACAATTCATATAAGGCAACCCATGACCCCCCCCCCCCAATACATTATCATCTCCTTGGGGTTCATGACGCCCAGGTTGGGAAGCACTGATTTAGAGCCTAATGCAATTCTGCCTGGTTCGGATTTCTTGTCTCCTGGAGGTCAAATGCAAAAACAGTGAGAGCTAGAACCTTGAAATGTTTCTTGTCGGGATCACAAGTCCCAGAATCCCCTGATGAACAAGGCTTTTGGGAATTGTAATCTGAATCTGTAAAAGACAGGATCGGACGGCTTAATAAGATTAGCACTGCTTACAAAGCCTGTGTAGGCTTATCCCTTTTCTTTGAGCCATACGATCTCAGTTTTAAAAGCTTAAAGAGGATTTTTTTAAAAAAAGATTACAGGGTAAACAACGCAAGCAAACACAGAGCGATGGTGCAAGGGAACTGCCCTGGCCAGAAAATCTGTGAAAGACAGTTGCTTATTAAAGGGAGAAAGAGAACCCTTGAGGAACAAGGACTCAGAAGGAGAGATGTCTTGTTTCATTTACTGTGTATGCCTGGGCTGTTTTTCTTCACTGTAATGAGTTGGCAACCTTGTTCTTAAGTCATGGCTGAAACAGGCTCTTCTGGGTAGAATGTAGGAGAAGGGAGCTGTGAGGGATGTGCTTCCAGCCATACCCCACTGTTCACATGCAAGAGGCAACCCGGTATAGGGGGCCTGCCTTGCCCCAAAGCAAATCTCATGGGACCAAAGGAGGGGGACGACGCTGCCTTCTTAGCACTGCCATCCCATTTAAAAAAAAAAACAAACACACCAGTCAGGAAGATGACAATCGTTCTCAAAACTTACTGCTGTTTTCAGGAGTCTCTACGACCGCAGACTGACCCAAGACCAAGGACCCTGTAAGCAAGAGAGAACATTTATGAAAGTTCTTTCATTCTGCAGAGAAGCTTGTATACCAACTGTGGCTTTAAAGCTGGAGTGGTCAGCCATGGAGCCCCGACCTCCTTTTTACACCCATCCCAAAACTTCCTTTTAATTTTTTTTCAAAGCAGGCAAAACAAAACAGAACAAAACAAAAACCCAAAACTCACAAACATCTGTCTTAGATCTAATCCAACCTGGAGAGGGGGGACCAGCCTTTGAACAGTGATTAAACTGCAGTACTGCAGTCAACATGAATTTGACCCAACATGAATTTGACCCAACATGAATTTGACCCAACTTCAGGAGGCAGTGGAGGGCCTGGCGTGCTCTGGTCCATGGGGTCACGAAGAGTCGGACACGACTTAACGACTAAACAACAACAACTGCAGTCAAGACACTGCTCACGACTGATTCAGTCCCAACGGGCTCAGGTAGCAGCTCAAGGGTGACCCAAGCTTCCATCCTTCCAAAGTTGGCAAACTGAGTACCCAGCTTGCTCCAGGGGCAGGGCAATGTGTAGCCTGCATAATTAAATTATAAAACCACCCAGAGAGTGCTTTAAGCAGCATACACTGCTTTTAATAGTGCCTCTTGAAGACTTCTGGGGTCCAGTTAGCCAATTTTGACTGCTCTCTTTTGGGGGGGGGGATGACAAAGAGGGGTTCAGAACTTCCAGGGACCCAGGCAGGGCACACAGTTCTTGCCGCCTGTTCTAGAGCATTGCCATGTATATTCTTTCCTAATTTGGTGAAAAGAACAGGGTGACAGCAGAGCGGGGAAGAGATAAGGATAGGGTTTCACTTCACATACATACACATACACAGCCACAAGAAAACCAGTAGTGAAACTAGCTCACCGTGCCCACACAAGAAAGACTTTCACTTCTCTCTCTCTCTCCCCCCCCCCCCCAACTTGGTACCAAGAAGAGAAGACCATAGAAACTATGACTCAAGACTTGGTATTGCAATATCAAAGTGCACTGAGGTTGGTGAAGTCATACCTGGAAGCTGGGAAGTGCAGGAAGAGAGCGGGTTGAAACAAAAGCTTTTTTGTTTTAACCAGCCTGATTTTGGCGCTAATGGGGGGGGGGGGTCAGTCTCAGGACAAGCTAGATGTGGCTGTACCCTGTCTCTGTTGCAGTGGCATAAAGTACAGGTGGGCACTATGCCCCCTCCATGTCTTGGGAGCCCCTGGCCCTCCTCCCCTCTTTCCTGCTGCTAAATCTGCAATGGTGCCACGCTGTGTAGTTTCATTTTTTCTCCAGGAGTTACAGGAGCTTTTAAAGCAGAATAACCCCTATGAATCTAGGGCGAGGGACCAAGTTTTTGCAAGGTGCTTTCATTGCTGCTGTTTAACTCAGCCGTGGTAGCAAAGATCACCTAAAGGGGGTACCAGGGCAGTCCCTGAGAGTCTTAAAAGATACTGCGTTTCTTGGAGGCTTCCAGAGACATGCTTCTCCTTGAGAACCACATCCTCCTGAACTTTGTTGGCCAGGAGGGCCACTTGGCTTGTGGACGTGACCAGACCGATCCAACCAGGAGGAAATCAAACCTTGCTAGAGCTCAGATAGGGGATGTTTTGGAGGGGGTTGATGTGGTTTCAACCCACCTGGCAGCAGCTCCAGTTCTGCCAGTTCGGACTTCCTGTCCTTCCTTTACTCCCTCCCACTCACACACAGAATTAGTCAGGAACAGGAGGGTCAGGAGAAACTAGCCCAGCCCGAAAAAAACAGACCGCTTGCTGGCTGGCTGGCTGGCAACTTCACCCCTTCTCCTTTTTGTGTGGGCCTCAAGTGGACTTGTTCACTCTCACCCTCAAACTTAACAGGCAAAAACCAAAGAAAAAATGAAAAATAAAACAAGACGAAAACCTTGTGGCGGCTTAAGAAGAATGGCAACAAACTGGAGCAAGTTCAGAGGAGGGCAACAAGGATGATCAGGAGAGCGGAAATCAAGACCTAGGAGGAAAAATGGAAATAACTGGGCAGGTTTAGCCCTGAGAAAAGAAGACTTAGGGGAGACAGGATAGCAATTTTCAAATGCTTGAAAGGTAGTCATACAGAGGAGGGGCAGGATCTGTTCTCTATCGTCCCAGAATGCAGGACATGTAATAATAGGCTCAAGCTACATGAAGCCAGATTTATCAGGAAAAACTTCCTAACTGTTAGAGCAGTACGACAATGGAACCAATGACCTTGAGAGGTGGTGAGTGCTCCAATGCTGGAGGCACTCAAGAGAAAATTGGACAACCATCTGTGAGATCTGCTTTAATTTGGATTCTTGCACTGAGTAGGAGGTTGGACTCGATGGTCTTATAGGCTCCTTCCAACTCTATTATTCTACGATTCTATAAGGACTGACTATTATATTTTAATGTGAGCTTTCACGTATCAAATCCACTTCCTCAGATGTAAGAGTGGGATTACATGGCACATTATTATCCATTTATCCATGGCCCCAAAATAAAAAGACAGTGGTTGGTTAGTAAGACCTATGTTGCAAATGGAGGGAGTCAATGTGGTATTTCACACCTGCTGATGCCTTCCATTTGATATTCAGATCTTTTCCATTGGAGCTTTGTACTATAAAAGCCGTTCATGGTTAGTTTGTGAAGAAACCCATACATTATGCATTTTACCAAAAGTAACAATTTTGGTATTGAATAAACGTTTATACATTCTTTTAAAACTGGGCATATTTTTATGCATCCACATTTCATAAAAGTGTAGCTTGTTTTGCGCACACACTTTATTTCTCAAAATTTTCCCATAAACCTTCCAAATCTGTTAATCAGTGGGGTGTACTTCTTCTCACAACGAATCAAGGCAGAATTACCAGGCTGCTTCCACTGAGATGGCTGAATCTAACAAAATTCTTCCCTATCCTTACTGATTTAATGACACAGACAAAAGTGTATGATATTGCTTCACAAACTGGCAAGCCACAGGGGCTCAGACAATCAGACAGAACACTAAAGTTGGCCTACAATTTGTTCCCAAGTAGCTCTTTCTCCACAGAAAAACATTCCCTTTGTTTCAAAGCAACGAAATTCACAGATCAGGTCATGCAACAGAAACACCATCTAGAATCAACAGAACATTGAAATCTGGCTCAGCACCAAAACCTCCTGGACTTTGGAAGCCAATTCTAGTATCGTTCTCAGACCTTAAACTTTAGCCAAGTCCTCAAGCAGCTGTTTTCAGGGGCCATTTAACTTTAGATCTAGTAAGTGCACAAAAAGGAGCAAGGATAAGCTACAAATTAACCAAAGAACTCATAAACCAGGAGTTCCCTAAACTCTGGGCTTGTGCTCACAATTTTAATATGTAACTACTGCTCTTCCTGCTTCCACCAGGCATTACAAAAAACCCCGCCTGCACTCTGCCCAGGTAAATTCACAGAAAAGAGGAAAGGGCTAATATATATCATGCATTTAAACCCTGTGCAAAGATTAACACCATGCCTACCCCACAGCGCTCCCCAAAAGAGCCTTCCCCCACCTGGGTGTCCCAAAGAGGCTGGGACTGCAGTCCCTTCCAGCGCCAGCAAGCATGGATAAGGCTAGCTGGGGATTATGGAAGTTGTAGTCCACCTCATTTGGAAAGCCCTGGGTTGAAAAGGGCCGACTACGTTTATCTGCGACAGCTATATTCCATCTTTTCTCTGCCAAGGAAGAGCCGCGCACAAGGCTCCCCTCCAGGCTATCCTCAGCCCTGAGGGGTAGGTCTGCCTAAAAACAGGCGCCTGTCACAAAGGCCACCAGCGAGCTTCATGGCTGAGAAAAGAGGAATGAAACCAGGTCTGACCCTCACACCCTTGCCGAGAGTCCAAGGGTGTGACAGGGATACTCTTGTGGCGTCCTGTACTGCGGAAGCTGCCTTGAACAAGGCTTGGATATGGGATGTCTGCTTACAAATCAGTTTTTAAAAAGCCGCTCATATCACCAGGAAGATAAAGGACAGCACTGATTTGCATAGTCCGCCTATGCTAATTTATATGCACAGATGCAAAAAAATTAAAAATCCTTTTCAAATTATCCTTGATCACAATGCATCTCACCACAGTGTGGAAAACGGTATTCGAGTGATTTGCATGCTCGCTGAGTCTGTGATCCAGGTGCTTTTAACTGTGGATGACGAGCGATTCCAAGTACTCAGATTCCCTGCCTTACAAATTTTCTTTAAATGGCTGGACAGAATTAACTGGATAGCTCTTCAAACGGAGGATGCCTTCAAAGCAAGGGTTACTCTCAGTCTAAGGGAGGACTCTCCTCCCTAAAAGAGGCCACGTGGCCAACAAGGGTGCTCTCCGAGACCTCTTCCATGTGTGAAACTCCATGAATCGATCATTCCATAGTAAGTATTACATCAACCAGATTGAAATGCTAGTCTGGTCGGCATACTCTACAGTTTGGTTTGTTGAAGTTTTTACAGCCTTGAATGCTGCCTCTAGTAGGTGTGGCTGGCAGGGACGTTTCTGAGCTGTCAATCTATCTAGCACTAATGAATCGTTTATTTTTACCTGTGAATTCAAAGAGAGCCCCGCCTCTCTGTTGAGTATTCCTTTCCCTCTCTTTAGTCTGTTGAAAGCCAGTTGTTTGCTGTTGATCTTTCCACAACTGTAAGTAATGAAGCACTTCTATTTCTACTACAAATGTCTCAGAGTCAGTTATTCAGACTTTTAAGTACCAGCTAATGAGAAAGGGGTGGACTATCTGGGGAACTTGAAGCTATTCTCCTCTGTGGAGCTCTGTACTTTTACTTAACAAAAAAGAAATTTCAACCAGAAATTCAAAACTCTGCAACATGCTTTCTCTCTTTTCTGAATGTATCCTAAAGCTTGCTTTTTAAACAATCAATTAGGAGAGCTGTTACAGCTGAATCCTTGGCTTTGCATACAGAAGGAAGGTCATCAGTGTCACCTCGGCCTGGAATGATCATGGGTGGCACAGCAGGCTGAGCTCCTGCAGTTAGTCAATCTGTGGGTGGATAAACCCACTGTTTATCGGATTAGTGCAGAAATGATGACCCAGTGAAGCAGCCACCTGCACTTCCCTTAAATCCTTGCTGTTACAATAATCTGGCATCTCGCTGTACATCGGCAACGTCCAGAGAAGATTCCACAGCCAGGGAACCTTCTCCTTAATGCACGGTGCTGAGAAGAGGACACAGTGCTTTTCATGAAGTCTGTCCAGGGTAGAATGAAGGGAAGTTTCCTTGAACATTTTATTTCTGTCAATGCCACCAAGACCTACATCAGTCTTTTTCTGCAGCCACAGCTCACTGCTGGCTCACGTTCAGCTTGAAATCAATTACAAGCCCAAGAACGTTTCTACAAGCGCCCTGCTATGGAGCCATGAAATAAAAATAAAATAAATAAACTGAGAAAACCTCGGAGGCCTCTAAGGTGGAATCCTGCCCTCTTAATCTTGGCTAGTTGCCCCCAGCCATACCCAACAGACTGTGATCTATGCTATTTGGCTGAACCCCAATCGAATGAACGGAAAATTTAGAAAATATATAGGAGGCTGGAAAAGGAGGCAAAAGGCCTCCCCCCCCCCCACTGCTTATCCTGAGAAGCCCTTATGGAGTGTTTGTTAATTCTTCAAAACCGGTTTTCCCAGGGTTTCAAATTTCTTCTGACAGTGCTTTTAAGTCACACCTTTAGAAACAACATAGTGCCATAAGATGAAACATCAGTCAACCAGGACTCCATCACGGTTTGTTTTGGGACATTAAAAATTATTCTCTTCTGCCTAATCTGGAAAAAAAAAATCTTTCGATTTCACCTAACAACATGACATTCCCAAAAGTGATTATATAAACAAGTCAAAATGTATTTCACTGCTTTAGACAGCCAGATTCTAGCTATGGTTTAATTCCAAAGACAACCCTGAAATGCTGTGCTTTTCCAGTTCTGAACTTTGTACACACAACACAGAGACGAAGATAAGCCCACTCCATCTAGTCATGATTGAATCAAAATAGGGATTAGTCATGTGGCAATTGCCATTAGCAAACCTCTTCAATTAATAGATCTACAGAAGCTGTAAAACACCATTTTCTGTCCTTTCCCAAAGGTGAGGTGAATTTTAGGGCACATTCGCACAACACCCATTCACATGGAGATCTTGTATCAAACTACACAACAGTGTCTCAACGAATAAGAAGTCATCAAATCGTAAACATGAAGGTAATTATTTTAAAATAGGGTGCATCAGTCTACTTTAAGAAGGATCCCGACAAACTGGAACAAGTTCAGAGGAGGGCAACAAAGATGATCAGGGGACTGGAAACCAAGCCCTAGGAGGAAAGACTGAAAGAATCCATGTGGAGATTGGTATAATTATCGACAGGTCCTTTTTAAGGAGAAAGGCAGGCTAAAAATATTTTGAATAAGTAAATAAATCAATCAACAAATAATCCCTGGAAGGGAGGAAAGAAGGATCAACAGGGCAGACCTCTTGCTGGGATTGTTCCTTCCCCAACTCCTTGTCTGACAGTACAAGAATCATTCAGGAGTAGATAACCCTATTAGTTAGCTAGACCACCAGAGGTTTGTTTATTTAAAATATTTTTACCCTGGCTCTCTCCTTAAAAAGGACCCAAGGCGGCTTGCGTCATTAAAAGACAATGTTTAGACCCCAAAACAATAAGTATACAAATATTTAAAAGGCAGAAGGAAATATCACCCTGAGAACTGGGAAACAAAAGCAATATTCAAAACACATTCAAAGCAGTAAGGTACAACCATCTATTAAAAAAAAAAAACCCCACTCAGTCAGCCAGTCGCTGAGGGAAAGCTTGCCTGCAGAGAAAGGGCTTTGCCTGCTTATGGAAGGACAGCCAAGATGGGGCCAGCCTGGCCTCCAGTGGGAGGGAGTTCCCGAGTCTCTGGGAGCAGCCACAGAGAAGGCCCTGTCCTGTATCTCCATCACAGTTGGTACCTGTAAAGGTGGTGGGACCAAGAGAAAGGCCGCCCCTGATGATCTTAACCCCCGAGCAGGCTCATAAAAGGGAGATCCAGTCCTTGAGATAGTTTGGACCCTTCTGCCTTAGGTGACCCTGTTGCAGACTCGTAACAGAGTGAAGCCTCCTGAGGGCGCTGGTCTCAGCTTCTCTGACCCAGCCCCAAAGCCCCAACATGTTAAGAAGGGTACTCAAGAAAGAAGTAAAGGTTATTTTGAAATTTATCTTAAAAGTGCAGTCTTGAGAAACAGAACATAGCCAGATCATTGCTTTGTAACTATGGCATAGTTACAGATTTCGTTTTCCTGTAACAAAAAACATAACCACATCACCTTTGATAGATTCTACAGGAAGCCAGGCTTGGGGACTGGGCTTCAGCCTGTGTGAGAAGGGGCTGCTCTCCCCCATCACAGGTCAGGGATGCCCAAATGGGGGCAGGAATGAGGAGCGTCTTTGCGCTGATCTTAATGTTCCAGCTGTACCATTCTCTGAGTCATCCTGACATGTTAGCAATCATTGTGCTTTGACTACTGCAATGCACAGTATACTGAGCAACCCTTGGAGAGGGAACTTCAGCTGGTGCAATGTGAGGCAGAAAGGATGCAGTACACAGATCCTATGACCTGGTCAATGAAAGATCAGTATGGTTTGCCAGCTGCTATCTAAACCTAGTTTAAGGTCCTAGTTTTAATCTTCAAATCCCAAATGGCTCAGGACTAGAGATGGGCACGAATCTATTTGGCCAAATCGATTCGTACCCATCTCTACTCAGGACCTGACTACCTAAGGGACCACCAGTCTGGTTAAGAACCGGTCCCGGTCTTGCAGTCTTCAGGCGAAACCCTCTTAAAGACAAAAAAGGTTGCAGAGACCCACTGGACGGGTGCGGGAGAGGGCTTTTTCCTGTATTGCTCTCAAACCGTATAGTGCACCTTTCCCAGCTCTGCGAACAATTACCACTCCTGCTGTTTTTACAAATAATACGATTAGAGTGTATAACTCACTTTAATTATTTTAACTGTTTGTGGATTTATTGATTTTAATGGTTCTACGGTTGAATCTGTTTTTAACCTTCTACGTTTTATGAGCGTAAGCCACCTTGAATATTAGCTAGTGGTGGAAAGGTGGGTTGTCATTGTCATGTGCTGTCAAGTCACATATGGTGACCCTATGAATAAGCAATCTCCAAAATGTCTTGCCTTAAGAGCCCAGCTCAGCTCTTCTAGACATAAGCCTGTGGTTTATGTTTACTTGATACTTGGGAACATGTAACTAAATAAAATGAGTAGAACTGTTTGTTGAAGAGGGGTGATTAAGATTTGGATTTACTGAGTAGAAATGATAAAAATGAAAGCAGCATAAAGAGAAATTAGCACAAATGTTTAACATTCCTCATCTGAAAGAAAACAAGGTTTTGACTTTAAAAGTGTTTGCTTTTGTTTTTTGTTTCTTGTTGAAAAATATTTGACTTTAAGTTGCTTCTTAGCATAAACAAGAAAGCTAGAACTCCAGTGAAGTTATGTTCTGTTTTCTATATGAAGCCTGACCTCTTTAGCATCCAAAGCTTTCCAATAGCCTTTCCAACCCACAGTTATTTTAAAAATATTTCCCTGAAAAATCTTTTTTTTTTTTTGAGAAAAGCTCTGCCAAGTACCAGTACTCCAACATTTAACATGCGATCAGATGTATGTTCGCTCAGAAGAAAATCCTACTGTGTATAAGCAGGCTTGACTGCTATTCTAAAACTGCACATTTAACCACTGGTTTAGCTAATACGTTTAAGAAGACATTGACAAAGAAAGATGAATCCACATGAATTCAAATCATAGACTAATTGAGTTGGAAGGGGCCTATAAGGTCATTAAGTCCAACCCCTTGCTCAAGGCAAGAATCCAAATCAAAGCAGATCTGATAGATGGTGGTCCAATTTTCTCTTGAGTGCCTCCAGTGCTGCAGCACTCACCACCTCCCAAGGTCATGGGTTCCATTGTCGTACCGCTCAAACAGTTAAGACATTTTTCCTAATATTCAGCCAAAATCTGGTTTCCTGCAAGTTGACCCCCATTATGACATGTCCTACACTCTGGGATGATCAAGAACAGAGATCCTGCCCCTCCTCTATATGATTACCTTTCAAGTATTTGAAAAGCGCTATCCCATCTCCCCTCTGTCTTCTCTTCTCAAAGCTAAACATGCCCGGTTCTTTCATTCTTTCCTCACTATGGCTTGTCACTATGCGTCTGGTAGAACAACCGCATGGATGAAAGAACATATGTCTAAGAAAGAACTCATTTTGTATGAAAAAAGGCGAAAACCTTTTAGTTTTTGGGAGCTGAAAGAGCACGAACACTACAGCAGGGGCCCAGCACACAGCCTTTCCTGACCTAGTCCCTTCCAGATGTGATGCCTCATGATCATGCTGCTGGGATAGGAAGATTGCACTAGGTGGCGTTAGGGGACAAATGGGAGGGGCTTCATAAGAAGACCTTAACCATGGGGAGAAGTCCTTCTGATCCTCAAATATTTGATCAGTGCTACAGCAATGGTATGCAAACAGATCCTTAAAATAACCCCACCCGAGATTAAGACATCCTGAACAAATTAAAATGCTGTACAATAAAATTCAGGTATATAAAAAGACCAACAGACTACTTAATACAGAAGTCAGTACACCAAACCAAAATGAACAAGTGAAGAAGTAAGCAAACTTAATTGATAGTGTGATTAAAGATCATGAGTGGGACCAAACCAAGTACCTTCAGATAGGGACATGCGTCAGTCTGGGTTCTTTGTCTGAGATCTGGATGGCAGCTGGCACTAAGGTCCCCTTTCACAGGCCTCCCCATCTAAGTGAGATATACTTTAATCCTTCTTAAGTTACAAAAACCCTTTCTAGTTTTGTACTTGCACATATAAATTGATGCATGTTGTTTTCTTTTTATGATATGTAAGCAGATGCCCACTGACCTAGCCTCGAAAGACAGAGGAACACAAGACTTCAACTCTGCACAAACGATGATGAAAAACAAATGCCCAACCCTTTCATTTTCCAGGAAATGTAGTTTCAAAAGAAGTAGCCACGTTAGTCTGTGCAAGCATATAAGGCAAAAAGAAAAGAAAAATAAAGAACAGCAAAAGCACTGTGGCACCTTACAGATTAACTGCTGTATTTAATGTGAGCTTTTGAGGATCAAGTCCACTTCCTCTGACATCCAAAGAAAGACATCTGAGATAAATATACACACATTCTGAACACCCATCTCAATGGACCCAATATTAGCCAAGGTTGCTTTGGACACTACCAAATGTAAAACTCTGCAATAACTGTGCTGTGCCTGCTGTATTTCTCAGCTATATTTCCTTCGTAACTAATCAGATCCACCTTACAAGTCTCAAAGGTAATTGGGAATTCTTAACTCATTACCATGTTGTTCTTGTTTTTCATCTCTAATCTGGGGTAATTTAACTACCTACCATTGGCCTTGTTTACAGAACAAAACTTCCTAGAAAGGAACTGGACATCAAATAGGGGTCTTTAAAGTCTTAAGGTAAAGGTTCCCCTTGACATTTAGTCCAGTCGTGTCCGACTCTAGGGGGCAGTGCTCATCCCTGTTTCCAAGTCATAGAGCCAGCATTTGTCCAAAGACCGTTTCCGTGGTCACGTGGCCAGCGCGACTAGACACAGAACGCCGTGACCTTCCCATCGAGGTGGTACCTATTTATCTACTCGCATTTTTACATGCTTTCGAACTGCTAGGTTGGCAGGAGTCTTACCAGGTGTGAAATGCAGAGTGTGAAATGCAAAGTCTTTACCAGGTGTGAAATGCAGAGCTGTTACAAGTCTTTGGGTCTGAGTCCCAAGTCAGTCTTTGATACCAAGTCCCAAGTCCAAGTCCCTATTAGAAACAAATCCCCCTCCCTAAAAAGGGAAGGGTTGGGTGGGTTCTGAGATCAGGCTGGCCCCCTCCCTTCTATCCTTCCACTGACAGCTGAAGACCCATCTTTTCAGGCAGGCTTTTAACAATCATGATTGAGTCCCCGAATGCCTTTTTAAAATTAAGGTAGTTTTTAAAATGTTTACTTGCTTTTAATTATTCAATTGTATTTTCATTCACGTATAGTTTGATTGTTTTTAAATGTTTAACTTGTTAGGTTTTAAATTCTATTCTTTTTCATACCGCTTTCGGTCCCTTTATCGGGAGACAGGCAGCCTATAAATAAACAAACAAATAATATAAATCTGCTTGTTTTTCTCTTGACATCGGCTCCTCTGGAGATCTGGCGTACCTACTCCGAAGGCGCCCTTGGGGAAGCCAACGATGCCAGATTCAGTGGGCATCATATCTAGGCACATGGCTTTTAAAAGGCACTTCCGTGGTCCAACACATGGCAGAGTCTCTCTGAGCGGCTGCAGGTGAACACACCAGGGCACCAAAGTGCCTGCAAACTCACCATTCAAGAACAACCAGGGTGTGGTGTTCAAGAACGCCGAGACATGACTCTGCTTGCCCCTGGTTCAAGAGGATGCCTTTTGAAAATAATTGAATGTAGAGCCTCAGAGAAGCGCAATACAAATTCAATATGCACTCAGCCAGTGGACAAAGAAAATGCCCCACATTGAGAATCAAAACTTGGGGGTGGGGGAGAGAAGGGGATAATTTCCCGGGGCTGATGGACCTCTTTCAAGAGTCTTTCGTGATAATTAAACAAGAGGAACAGAAAAAGAAAGTGTGAGTCAGCCCTTCGAGCAAGATTTCATCAAGGAAGTCGTTTTAGAAGTTGGGGGGGGGGGGAACCTTATCTCCATTATTTCCTGCTTGGGAACGCAGATGGACGATTCCGTGTTTTGGGATCGAACGAAAAATAAAGGGGAGAACAGGTGAAAACGTTTGACTGTTGGCATTTCTGACCTGGCTGGCTGTCTAAAGACGAAGGCAGGGAAACTTTCCGCCAATGAAACAGACCGACTGGGAAACCTCCGATTTAAGATTAATCCTCAACAGCGTTCCTTTCCAGAGGCCAAAGGACAGACACATGCCTACAAGAGGCAACCTCCAGGGGGGGAAAGGCCCAAGGGGCCAGAGCTGCTGAGAGGAAGGAGGGCGGGCGCAGGAGGCCCCGGAGCGCCTCTGCCCGGCATCCAGAGCGGAAAGGATCCGTCCCAACGCCGCGGGCTCCAGTGACCCTCTCGCACACCGCCTTGCGGGGAAGGGCAAGCTCCGCTCCACCAGAGGGGCTTTGGTGTTCCTCAAGGACCCACCCAAGCCTGGCCCGAAGGACAAGCCCTCCCGCGCCCGACCTGCCACCCGGCCGAGTCAGGCCAAGGTTGCTCCCCCGGGGCTGCCTCCCGCAGCCTGTGCGGGGCGGGGGGGGGGGCGGCCGGGGCGAGGGCCAGGGGCAGGTGGCCGCCCAGCTCAGCCCAGCCCAGCCCTGGCCCTCCTGACTCCTCCGCCCGGGGCCCTTCCTCTCCTTCTCCTCCCCCTCCCCCGAGGACGCGCGCGCAATCCGAGGCTCCTGCCTCTCACCCTAAAGATTAAGGATCATCCTCATCATCCTTCTCCCAAACACTTCGGATGCGGGACGACCCCTTCCCCCCCCCCCCCTTGGCGTGTCCCCTTTCCCCCTTTGTTCTGCCCCTGTTTCCTCGCCCTTTGGTCCTCCGTCCTCCTTACAGTATTTCCTCCGCTCCCTCCCCGTCCCTTGGCTCCTCTCCTTTCGGTGCCCTCCTGCCGGCCTTCCCCGCTCACCCAGGCCGGCGCCAAGGCAGAGCCAGAGCCACCCGCGCGCCGCCATCGCCGGTCTCCGCCCCGCCGGGCCTCCTTTCCTCTCTCCGGCGACGCCAAGCCTCGACTGAGCCAGACCAGGTCGGAGCCCCAGGCAGGTAGGAGGGAGGGGAGGGCGCTGATAGGCTCCGCCGCCCGCCCGTCCACCGCTCTCCCCGCCCTCCTGCTGCCCAGGTGAAGCGACGCAGGAAGGCGCAGCAGGAGGAGGAAGAGGAAGAGGAGGAAGGTAAGGCTCCGGGCTGGCCCGGCCGGAAAGGCGGGCGCCTAGCAGTGAGGTCCCTCTGCCTAACTTAGCACAGGAGGCCCCGCTTTCACGGAGGGGGACACAAGCCGTGTTTGGGATGCGGGGAGGACAGAGAGGAAGAACGCAAAGCATCCATGCCACCTCATGGTTTTTGGACGGAGTTCTTTTGTGGTCCATATTTGGAACGTTCCTAAAGGTGTGAGGGTGGGTGCTTCTTGCCCAATAGAAAATGGCATTTCCAGGGTTTCCAGCAAGGTGCTGGCAAAAATGTTGACATTGAGGCTGCCCTACTTTGGGCACCTCATGAAAAGGCAGGATTCTCTGGAGAAGACCATCACGCTGGGAAAGGCGGAAGGCAGCAGGAAAAGAGGAAGACCCAATACGAGATGAATTAACCCCCTAAAGGAAGCCACGGGTTTGAGGTTGCAAGAGCTGAGCAGGGCTGTTGAGGACATGATATCAAATCAAATCAAATCAAATAAATTTATTGTCATTGTAAGTATATACATAGTAGACACATACAACGAAATTCACACAGACACCCAGAGACCAGACCCACATGCACACACATAAAAAATCCCCAAACACTCCCCCCCCACTAAAAATCCCCCACTAAGAATACAAACATCTACACCGCAGGCCAAGTAACACTGTCCAACTATTCACTACTGGTGGTCTTTAAGCTCATTATTAAGTGCAATTATAGCTCTGGGATAAAAACTATTCAGAAAACGTGTGGACCGAGTCTTAATTGTTCTATATCTTCTGCCAGACGGCAACAGTTCAAAAAAGTTGTAAGCAGGATGGGAAGAATCTCTCAGGATGTTGTGTGACTTCCTCAGACAGCGGGATGTGAAGATGTCATCCAGGGTTGATAGCTGGAGCCCGATGATATTCTGGGCAATTTTAATGGTTCTCTGTAGAGCTTTTTTGTCCGCTACAGAGCTACTCCCAAACCATACCAGAATGCCATAAGTTAGGACACTCTCAATGGTGCTACAATAGTAGAACAGAAGTAAATGCTGAGATAAATTTAACTTCCCGAGCATTCTCAGGAAATACAGCCTCTTCTGTGCCTTCTTCACTAGCATGTTGGCATTTATAGTCCATGAGAGGTCCTCTGAGATGTAAGTGCCCAGAAATTTAAAACTACCAACTCTCTCCACTTCCTCGCCATTTATGTACAGTGGTAAATGTACATTTCTCTTCCTCCTAAAATCAATTATGAGTTCTTTAGTTTTTTTGATGTTAAGTGTAAGATTATTTTCTTTACACCAGAGTATCAACCCTTGTACTTCCTTTCTGTAAGCAGACTCATTGTTCTTATTTATGAGCCCCACCACTGTCGTATTGTCCGCAAATTTAATAATTGCGTTGGTGTTATACAGTGGGGTGCAATCATGTGTGTACAGGGAATAGAGGATATTTTGGAGATTGCTTATTCATGGGGTTGCCATAAGTCGAGGGTGACTCAACCACACAACAACAACAACAACAGCTTTCTCCTTGAACTCAGGCAGCAAAATGCCTTGGGCTGCCTGTCATTGCAGTTCACCACCTGGCTACAGCATGTGGTGTTTCCCCCCCCCCCCATCCCTCTGAGGGTGGGGCTGGGCAGAAGCTAGATCCAGGCTTCCCACCCAAGCCGGTGGGTGACCGACCATGTGATCATCCAGGATTTTGACTCGCACATCTTCATTCTCAAAGGCAAAAATAACTAAATGAGTCTCCCTCTCACCAACCTATAGGGCTGAAATGAAGAAAGCATGGGATGGTCAGGAAGGGACTTTTTATGTGAAACAAGAGATGCTCTTAACATTGGCATTCGGTGATGCTGATGATGCCCGACTCCAGTGTTTCTACATCTCCATAGCTATTATTGCGCACTGAGCAATTAACAGCTGCGTCTTTGGCTGTTAAAGCAAAGGCTAACAGGGTGACTCTGGCCGCAGCACAATCCATATCACAATAATTTTAACCCTTTGCTCCTGCCTGGCAAATAGAAGGGGAAGATATGGCGGCAGTGACAGATTTTACTTTCTTGGGCTCCATGATCACTGCAGATGGTGACAGCAGCCACGAAATTCAAAGACGGCTGCTTCTTGGGAGGAAAGCGATGACAACCCTAGACAGCATCTTAAAAAGCAGAGACATCACCTTGCCGACAAAGGTCCGCATAGTCAAAGCTATGGTTTTTCCAGTAGCGATGTATGGAAGTGAGAGCTGGACCATAAAGAAGGCTGACCGCCGACGAATTGATGCTTTTGAATTGTGGTGCTGGAGGAGGCTCTTGAGAGTCCCCTGGACTGCAAAGAGAACAAACCTATCCATTCTAAAGGAAATCAACCCTGAGTGCTCACTGGAAGGACAGATCCTGAAGCTGAGGCTCCAATACTTTATTTATTTATTTATTTATTTAATTAGATTTATACCCCGCCCATCTAGACGGAAGTCTACTACTTTGGCCGTCTCATGAGAAGAGAAGACTCCCTGGAAAAGACCCTGATGTTGGGAAAGTGTGAAGGCAAGAGGAGAAGGGGACGACAGAGGACGAGATGAATGGACAGTGTCACCGAAGCTACCAACATGAATTTGACCCAACTCCGGGAGGCAGTGGAAGACAGGAGGGCCTGGCGTGCTCTAGTCCATGGGGTCACGAAGAGTCGGACACGACTTAATGACTAAACAACAACAAACCCAGGAATATCGAGAGAGGTTCATTAACACAGAGTGTCAAGTTGTTAATGATTTCAATTAGCAGGTCCTGGCAAAGATGATGAACTGTGGGCCTTCTGGACTTGGCTGTCACAGGAATACTAAGAGATATTTCTGGAACAGAGGCCAGAATCTGTAAAGGGAGGCAACAGTTTGGTTCCCATAAGATATAACAGAAAGCTTGGTGATCAATATATGTAGTGCGCTGAGAAGCCTTGATCTCTATTGAGGCCCTTAGAGGTGCTCTGGAACTTGTTTATGCACAGCTAATGGCTTCTGGGAGTTTTAACCCAAGAACATCTGGGGATCCAAGGTTGGGAACCCCTGGCCTAGACCCAACCGAGTCAAGAGGGGTGGCCTGCTGAACGAGAACATGAGGAAGTGGCCAGAGAAGTCTATGGCATTTCCTAGGCATTTGGACATTCAGAAAATTCGATGGAATTGCTTTGGGAAATTGAGTTATGAATCCAAAGGAACAGCTCCAGATGAATGAACAATGAGTGCCTTTGGGGCATCCCAAGACATCTTGAAAGACCCAGATTTCCAGGAGGGGAGAAAGGGGTCCTCCTGTAGGTCGGTGGACCATGGCACCCCTTATCCTTGACCCTTGGCCATGGGGTGTGGAACCGATGGGCTGATGGACTCTAGGGTCCAGCAAGATGCCGCGGGTCTCCCAGAGGCAGTTGGTTGCCAAGGGAGACACACCCTTTTGTGACATCACTTGCTGATGCTCAAAAGGGCAGTTGATCCGGCAGTTGGAGGTGTGAGAGCGAGGGGCAGTTGAGAGCGAGAGGAGAAAGGAGAGAAGGAGGTTGGACAGAGAGATAGACTGAGGAGTGCATAGAGCGAGAGGGAAGGGAGAGAGGAGGAGAGTGGTGGAAACAAGCAAGGGTGGACAGAGCAAGCAGACGACAGAGAGAGAGAGAGGTGGGAAAGGAACGACAGGTAGATAGGTGATACAGGTAATTGGTAGAAGGTAATTTGGAGAGATCAATAGGTACATTAAGAGAGCTGAATCGATACATTAGATACCTGGATAGGTACATCGTTGGAGATATTGGCAGATAGTGAGTGAGAGAGCGAGCGAGCGAGATCTAGCAGTGGGGGCAATTTGCAGCGCTGGCCAAGAAGGGTTTGAGGACGACATTGAACACAGGGCAGAAAAAAGAGCCTATTGGTGAGTTAGATTCCCACACAGTTCCTTGGGATCTCCATCCCTGGAAAATGGGGGTCCCCTGAAAGGGGCCATGATGGCCTTGCGCTGCCAGAAAGCTGGTCCATGCCTGGGGGTGGGGGGTGGGGGTGGAGTTCAGGGCATCTATGTGGCCACCCGGGGAGGGGAACGGTGAAGTGGACAAGCCTTGAAAGGTCAGATCCAGGACTTCCTCTTAGAAACACTAGCAAGGAACGAACCCTCTTTGATAAGAAGGTTTTTTCCCCCTACCTGAGAATCCCAGTTGTTGGGAAGATGACTTGGGGTGAAGAGGGATTCCCTTCAGCCAAGTTTTGGGGAATGGGGTCTGCTAAGGGAGCAGTGGTCCCTGAACTTCCATTTATTTATTTTTAACCTTGCCACCCCAAGATAGTGAAAAGGATTCTCTCTTGAAGGGCGTTGGGGGCGTTGACACAAGGAAGCAGACTTTCCCAATTAGGGTATGCAAGGAGAGGCCAACCCCGATCTTATGGGGTAGACGGCCCTCTTCTAGGCAAGGAGGGCAGCCCCCTTCACTCTGGCTTGAAAGCCAGCATGTATAATCAGGGCTCCCCACCTTTAACGTTCTCCCCCTGCCTTTTAGGAGGTCCTGCTTGGGGAAATACCAAGAGGAGGATGGTAACCAAGGTGTATTTGGGTATTGGGCATCGAAAGAGGAGCTGGACCAGGTTCATCTGCACACGCGCCTCGTACCCTTCAAGCAAAAGAAAACACACTGCATGACGGTGGTGGCTAATGTTCACCCACCACCCAAAGAGGTGAGCTTCCTATGAGGCTGAGAAGGGCCCTTGGCTATATTGCGCCCTCATGCGAGGCTAGCTGGGAAGGACTTTTCTGGGTGGCTCCTCTCAAAACCGGACACGGAGGCTCCATGGTAGAACCTCTGCTTGGCAAGGAGAACGTCATGAGTTCAAATCTTGCCTGTCTCCAGGGCGGACTGGGGGAAAAAATCCAGCCTTGAACCCTGGAAAGCCACAAAGGACAGAGGACCGCCAGTCTTCCCACAAACCGAGCCAGAAGTCAGCGTTTTAAAAGTGTGATGGGAGATATATTTTTTCATTGAATCCATATTAGGCACACGAGCGAAGAGTCAAAGAAGGTGGAAATGAGGAACTGTTGAATCTTGAGTACATTTATATGTAAGTAAATGTACTCAAGATAAAGGTAAAGGTAAAGGTTCCCCTTGACAATTTGTCCAGTCGTGTTCGACTCTAGGGGGCGGTGCTCATCCCCGTTTCCAAGCCATAGAGCCAGCGTTTGTCCGAAGACAATCTTCCGTGGTCACATGGCCAGTGCGACTTAGACACGGAACACTGTTAGGGTACTCAAGATACACACACACAAAAACACACACACACACATGAAAGGGCTTTTAAGTCAACAACATTATGCCTTCTTTTTTTTTTAATTATTAAAATGTGGAAGTCTAGAATATTTTCTGACTCAGCACTGTGGTTCACCACTTATTCAGAGGGCTGCATAATTCTTTTGGGGTCTTTCTTCTTCCCCTTTACAGGTCTTAACAATCTAAACGCCTACCCTTTCGAGAAATGAGAATATTTCCTCTATTTCCTCCCAAGTTCTTTGAGTGCTTCGGAAATTCTTGCGCCCAACCTCCTGCTTGGGTCCAACTTGAGAGGATAAGTTTCTGTCTCCTCAGGAACACGATGTGTTGTCTCGCCTAACCCAAGAGGCTGAGATCTAAGCTGCTTCCCGTCTCCTTTTCCATCGTACGTAAACGGAAGACCTTGTGTTTTATCAGCTAATTTGGGGGAACTTCCATGCTCCCTGCATCTTTAAAAATGACCTCCATGAATCTTTGGAGAACTTGACAGCTTACAAACAGTGTTCTTTTCGTGGCCTTCAAGGAAATGTTTTCCAAACTTTGATACATCCTGATGCAAAATAAGGCAAACCAGATCCTTCTTTTTTCCTGAACCTGGGGCTACAGGTTCAGGGATCTGCCCCTCATGCTAGAAGCACCGTGGAGACTTCACCTTGGTCTTTTGATCTCCTTTGGATCCAAATCCTCTCCAATGGTCCTCATCCTACTATAAAATCTGCAGGATTCTTGTGTGCTGTGAAGACTTACAAGGTCAAAGATACAGCCTCTTTAATAATTAGAGAAACACTGACTTAGCAATAAATGAGAATGCAAATATTCTGAAATCCAGGCTACCTCTCGGCATGCCATGAGACACCTAATGCCTTTATGATGATAATAAGCATCCAGATAAGCCCTGAAGCTGCCTCCACTGGCTTCAAACTACATGTGCCTAATACTGCAGGGGTGACTCAACCCTAAGATGCTCTCCAAGAAACTACGTTGAAGAGTCTGGTATGTAACATTTCCCCTGACAACTTGTTTTCACATTTCTGGCCTTCCGCTTCACAACTGCTGTACTTACGCCTTCAGGAAAGGACTGGTTCTTTGAGGAATTAAGATGAAGAAAGAATGTAGGAAAGAAAGCTATGGGTTTGTCTGGATGGTCAAGGAGGCACCGAATCCCATGGAGATGATTAGTGAAAGACCATCTCTCCTCCGTTTCTTTTTCATATAGAAGTCCATCCTTCCAGTTATGGTCCTTCTGTCCTTGGTCAAAATGTGTTTAGGTTGCCCAATGAGAAAGTGAAATGAAAACTCCTGGGTTTCCAAGTGTTTGGAATGAAAACCAGCTACAGGAGCCAGCTAGTGGAGAGGTGTAATGGGGAACATCAGAGGTGCTGAGCAAATCCCAACCCTATCAATTCTATTCCTGATTAGGGAGTTGTGTGCGAATGTCTCCTCCCAAAGCACGCAAGATCATCATCTACAAGTCCATGATTTTTCTAGGATGAATATTCCCCAATTCTGCAGGAATCATGTTTTGGTTCATGCTTTACTTCATTCCCCATCATATTAGAACCCAAGCTTCTTCTTCCCTGGATGGAAAGTCCTGGTATGATCATCCCTCGGGAGAATTTTGTCCCGTCCAGCTGACTGGACATTTGGAAGCCGACCCCAGCTGCACAAACAGAGGGCAGAAGCTTGGCTAACAAATCCTCCAAAATGCCTTCATGGAAACATCTTCCCCAACCCGCAGGTTCAAAGAAAAGAGGTAGAGGTATAAAACCAGCTCCTTCCAATGATAAAAAGCGGAACTTTGTGCTCTCTTGCTGTCTATGGAGAAATCTCAATATCTAAACCCAGTTGTCCAGACTTCCCCTGGCCTGGAGTTTTGCAAAACCTAAACTGAGAGCAGACAATCACAGAATTATGGAACTGGAAGGGTAGCCAAGACACTATTTCTCATCTCTGCCTTTTGAGTGAGTTGGTATCCAGATGTTCACGGATTATCATAATTATACCTGTCTTTCCTTCCACATCTTTTCCTTCTAACCTCAAGGCCAACGTTTGCTGTGTTCACTTCTGTGTATGTGCGTGAACACTTGAGCGGGGTCTCCACTAACGCAGAGGATGGCTCGGGTCCCAATTCCATGATCAGGTCAACAGCACAACCCGTCTCAGACGGAAGGAGGGCATGTTGTAAATTTACAAGATGCTGATGTATCTAGCAAGTCCTGTTATTAATGAAACATCAGTCTATCTGGTACTGGCTTATTATCTTCCTGAGAGTTCATTAGGGCTGTTTTTCAAGAACTTTTCTCTTGGTGTTTATTAACTATGGTAAGTTTTACTGCTAAGTACTGTAGTTATTTCTTCTTTAATCTAGGAATCCCTTTTGACTTGCTGTTCTGATGTTTATAAGACAAATTTAGATAATAAGAAATTATTATATATTATAATATAGTATAGTAATATGAAATGATAATATTTAGATAATATGAATCTTTGTATTATTTCTCAAAATGTAAGCTCATTGATATAGACCTTCTTTGCAAATAAAATGTTTGCATCAATCAGGTTGTCATTTAAGCCTGTTTCCTCTTGTCACATTTTCCTGGCCCCTATACATTTTCCAAAGCTGGCTAGATAGCTCAAGGGGTTTAGGTCTCTGACTGCAGAGCCAGAGGTTGGGACTTCAAAACTGGTAAAAAGAACAGGGAAAAGCGGCTTAATTTTAAAAGACAGACAAAATGGTGGTGCAGTCAAATATCGGGCTTTTTTTTTTTCTTTCCAAGGGACATGGGCTCTGTGATCTACCTGGGGGATTTCCCTATAGGGCAGAGGTGCTGAACCCTTGGCACGCCAGATGCTTTGAACGACAACTCCCGGAATTCCCAGTCTCAGCAAAAAGTATGAAAATTGTAAACACTATGAAAACATTACACCTAAATTATAGCCAAGTTTCTATTTGGAGAGAAAAGCGCTTTGCAGAGAACTGGATGGGACTGAAATGCTTGCGAGCTTCGGAGAAATGTGAAGAAAGTGAGCCTGAGAGGAACGCAACGAACGAGGATGGCCTTCTTGAAATTCTTCCACTTCATACATCTTGCAAATTCCCAGCATGTCAAGATTTTGAAGATGCTGAGTGCTAAAATAATTAGGATGTTTGTGTAGAAAAAACAAACGCTGGAGATGTGTGTTGTTAAAAAAGAGATTTGAATAGCAGTTTACTAAAAGTCACTGCAAAACTATCAGCCAGCTCTCCAGCTGAGTCTTGAAGCAAGGCCACAGTATCAATCAATCAATCAATCAATCAATCAATCAATCAATCAATCAATCAATCAATCAATCAATCAATCCCTCCCTCCCTCCCCTCCCCCTCCCTCCCTCCCCTCCCCCTCCCTCCCTCCCTCCCCTCTCCCTCCCTCCCTCCCTCCCTTCCTCCCTCCCTCCCTTCCTTCCTTCCGTCCGTCCGTCCGTCTGTTTGTCCAAAACCATTCATTTGGTCTTTTACTCTCCCTGTTCATCTTCTGAACTTCAGACTTCCACTTTGCTTTCCATGGGATGCGTTTGCTTCCCTCCTCTTAGTTCCCTGCCTGGAAACACCCCAAAATCTGGGGCTTCTCAGTTAAGGAAAAAAACTCAAGAGTATTTTCCTTAGTATTGGAGAGGCTGAATATTCCTGTATCCCCTGCACAGAGTGATCCAAGGATAGCTTTTTTTGGGGGGGGGGGGGGAAACAGCGAATATGATGTAGTTCTCACTGTGCGAGGAATTCTCACGGAAGGGTGAACGGGAGCCAAACATCACAGAACGGAAAAAATGCTGCTCCAATTGATCTAAAACAGATCAGGGTGATCTGGTGACTCAGGGAGGGTAGATCAGGTGGAACCGCCCCTCCAGACGTAGGCAGCCCCCTCCTCAGTGCAGAGGAAAGGGGCATGAGCTGATGAGCAGGATCTAATTAGGAAAGCTGGGGGGGTGGAGGTTGTGTATTGGAACATGATGCAGAATGTCCCTTAGGCTAGAATTTACACTTGAAACAAACTCCTGGAATTAGCCCATCTCTGCTGTGCAGGATCATCCTGTGGATATATTGGAGGGCTTATAATCTCGGATTCTTCCTGCAGGGTGACAGAGAGAAAGCCGCATTCAGGACTGGAGTGCCTTTGGGTCTGAGCAAGGCTCCAACTGTTTCCAAACATTTGATGGGAGATGTTTTCCTGGAGGTCCTGGGATACTTCCTTGTGATCTGCTTAGAGGACATCTTGATGTGGTCATCTCACCCTGATTTTTCCAAATTCCTCTCTTTAGCTCCTGAGCCTAAACCAGCCCTCTTCCTTCTCTCCCTTTCCACCCAAAAGATGACCAGCATCACTCCCTCTTTCTGGGGAGTCCAAGATAGTGGAGCTGGTGAATCGGGCCCAGTCCATCCCTGGCTTATCACCTGGAACTCCTCCCAGGCTGAGAGAAGGGGCTTTTAAAGATCATGGCTCTCTTCCAGAAGGAAGACCAAGGTTTCCTGGTGGGTCTTCTCCACACAGCACATACTTCACTGGCACAGCTGAATCTACCCTGACCAACAGAGTAGACCAGGGGTCCCCCCACCAGCCAGAAAGGACTGATGCTTTTTTTGCACCCCCTGATCCAAGCTCCTGTCACAACACCCCGACCCCAAACCAGCCAATGAGAGAGAGCCATTGTGTGATGCTGCAGTCAAGCTTTATTGGGAAACAGGACCAGAGAGGGTGCTCCCTCTAAAAGAAAAACGTGAAGGAAAAAAAGCAAAGCACAAGAGATCCCATGGAGGAGAGAAGAGGGTGATCCAGGAGAATCAGAAGGAAGGAAACGTGGAAGAGAGAGAGGCCGGGGAGAGTGGAGGAAAAGAGCAGATGGTCTTCGTGGACTTCCATTGAGCGCCTTTGCCTTGTTCCGGGCGAGTAAAAAGCGGAGGGTTCTTGTACGTGAGTCCTGATTACGTCGATGAATTCTGGGCGATGAGAAGGGAGATCCAGAGTTCCTTGAATGAAGTGAATGGACGAGGAGGGGGGGACTCCAGAAAAAGGAAACCGCGGCCATCACGATGCGGCCTCCATATTTGTTTTGGGTTTTTTTTTTGAAATTGCAGGGGGTGGCTTTTGTTAGACGGTAAGGCCAGGTGAGTCTGATGGAGGAAAGCTTCCCTTCGGGCGAGGAGGGCGACAGAAGTGGCTTCCTTCCCATCCAGGGCCTGAGTGGTCCCTGTCGGCCAGGGTCACGGGGAGCACAGGGACCAGCTCCGGGGTCGCAGAATGGCAGGCCAGGGCGAGCCACGTCCCAAAGCTCCCCAGCCGTCCGACAAGGAGGAAATTGCACAGAAGCGTGAAGATTTCGCGGTACAGCAGAACTCACTCAGATTGGCAAAGGTGGCTTGATGGTAGTCCATGTTCTAGAAATCAACAATTCTTTGCCGGGGACCTTCATCCTCAGAAGTCAGAGAGTACAAGGGAGTACTCTCTGCTAAAAAAGCCTACGGTCCCGGGATACACTATCGTGGCAACTTGATCTAGAAGGGAAAGGTTCATTACATCAGGGCGAAAGAGAGCACGTACATCAACCATCCCACCACTGGGAATGGATCCGTCTCCTTGCAGTGTGAGCATCGATCCCCCAGGTGTGAGAGACATCTTGGAGAGGTATCTGGAGGGAGGGGGAAGAGACATAGAAAATATTATGGAACACAGAGGGGAGACAGAAGCCATCTGCCCACCAGGAATGTTACCGTTTCTTCGTTGACTATGATGAGCCTGTCCACGCTGGGAAATTTGGGGCGATAAAAGGGCCTTATCTTTGTGACCCCCTTGCTCCTTTCCAAGCCCAGGCCACGGAGAGGAGAAGCTGTGCTTCCTCAGAGCCCTCTTGGGATCAGGGTCAGGGCCTGGGGTCGGGAAGGAGACCTCACCCCAAAGGTACAGGTGAGCATCTGTGGAGGACGGATCCCAAGACACCCTTCGCCTCAAGGACGATGGAGAATTACATATCATACTCTACATGTTAGATATACCGTGCATCTTTTTTTTTTTAAAAAATTAGATGCTGAGATAAGCTTCAAGTCCATGGAATTCCTTCCTTCCTTTCCTCTTCCTTTTATAATTAAGGCTGGCAAAATGTGTGTGTTTCGTTTTGGTCAACAACATCTATTTATTTAGTTTAATTCTGTTTAGGAATTCTGTTTATAAATGTCCACGAATCGTTACTAACCAGGAAGCAAACAAAACTCTCCCCCGGCGGCAGTGGCCGGAAGGGAAATGTAAAGTTTGTTGTTGTGTGTGAAGAATTTTGTCACACCTGGTCAGAAAGCAGTGGCAGAAACCCAAATTCTCCACCCCAAACATGGGTAAAGGAGCAAAGATTCACAGCTGGAATGTGAAAGCTTAGCAAGCAAAGAAATATTCTCTCCGGGCAGGTGAATCGGTCAAATTGACTCCTTTTTGAATTTCAGTGTTAAAGAAATCTCAAGACTTTTGGAAAAAAATTAATAAAGAGTTTCGCAAACTTCTCGCATACTGCAAAGAAAAGGAAAACAACAACAACACATTTTTAAACCTATGCCTACGTGAGAGTTTGGAAGGTAACTTACCAAGGGCTGGAGACGATGAGCAGAAGCAGCCGAAGGAAGTCCAGTGGGGATGTTGGGGGAAAGCCCGAGATGGGGAGAGATTTATACCATTCGCTTTGGCCCTCCGAGGGAGTGGTCCAAGTTGGCGGTACCAATTTCGTTAAGTATATGACGCTACTAACCACTCTACATTTCCTGGGTTGCGCCTAAATTTCCTGACGCCAACGTAGGTGGTTCCAGAAGGATCTCTCCCCTTCTCCAAATTCTCATCTCGTGGCAGGTATCCTGAGATATCTTGAAAGGGCTTCCTCTTGATCCTTTTTCGTGTTTCGTGTTCCTCTTAATGGGTTTGGGGGGTTTCCTTTGTTCTTTTCTGCTTTAGAAATGCCATCTTAGTGAACAGGTTGTGGTGAATTGTGTCCCCAAGTGAGACACAGGCATCCCACCAAAGTCACCACCATGTCCTTCATGGGAAGAGAGACAGCCTGGGAGAGAAAATGCCCACCAGATCATTGAACTCCGAATAGCGTTCCTCAGCAGGAAGTGACCTCTCCTCTATGTGGAGCTTTCCCCGGCCCAAGGCAGGAACAAGCACCACTTAGGTGACCTAAATGTTCCCACAAGAATATGTTATTAATATTAATATTACTGCCTGTGTTTCTTTAATGAGTCTCACACTGACTGCTTCAGGCTCTTAGACGGAGGCCTTTTTTGGGCTCCAAAGAAGCACAACTTCTCCCGTGGGTGGCACTGGGGTGGGTGACAGGAGGCGTGGCAGATTCCCCAAGTTCTGTCCTTGGTGTCAGCTTGCATTTTTAATTAATTTATTTATTACACAATTTCCAAACTGACCCTCATTATAAGATTCCAGGGTGAGGTGCAATAACTGATGTATTTCAACAGGCCAAACTTTGGAAATTTCCAAGTTAAAATTCAGCATTTCACCCCTCTTCTTCGGTGAAATCTCTCCCACTAAACCCCACCTAAGCACTTTACATTTTTTGAGACATTTCTAATCCCCCTGTTTATAGATAACCTCCAAATCAACTCTATCACCCCTCATTCCACCCCAGTCCTGGCCCCAAGGTTGCCACCCAATCTGGGCCCATCTGGGTCTTTTGGAGACCCTGTGTGCAGTCAAGAGGAACACGATTTGTGGGGTGGGGAGCCATCGCCTGTTACCGCACTGCGTTGGGTGCTTGTTTGGGTTGAGATCTCAGCAGGTCAAGGTGGACCAGGTGGGCTTGTTGGGTTGGAGGAGAGAAAGCCCACGAGAGGCAGGTTGTGTGAGGCTGCGAGTCAAGCTTTAGAAAGAAAAGAAGAAAAACACTAGGCATCCCCTAGGCTGAGGGAAAGAAGAGTCTGGAAGCTGAGCGGAAGGAAGGAAGGAAGGAAGGAAGGAAGGAAGGAAGGAAGGAAGGAAGGAAGGAAGGAAGGAAGGAAGGAAGGAAGGAAGGATGGAAGGATGGATGGATGGATGGATGGATGGATGGATGGATGGATGGATGGATGGATGGATTCTCAGACTTTCATCAGGCTGCCTTTGCTTCTTCTTGATGGGCAAAACCAGTCTCTCATAGTGGACTCTTGTCTTCTGATCGCGAGGGTGCTCTGATCAGACTGGATGCCTTTAGGTTGATCTCAAAGGGAAATTCAGAGTTGAGATCCACCAAAACTAAATGGATCCACCAAGGCTCCAGATTTCTGCTGGAAAGCGTCATTCCAAACACAGTCATGCAACAGCTCGGTGTTTCAGCCGCGCTTGGCAGTGCCTGTGTTTCTCTCAGGAGGCTCCACTCACTCGGCGCTCGAAGGGAGAGGCAGTCCCAGGTACTCCGAATAGGGTTCCTCAGCAGGAAGTGACCTGACCTCTACCTGGAGCTTTCCCCGGCCCAAGGCAGGAACAAGCAGCACTACTCTCAGGTGACCTCAATGTTCCCACCAGAAGACATTGTTAATATTAATATTACTGCCTGCGTTTCTTTAAGGAGTCTCACACAGTGCTTGAGGCTCTGAGGGAGGCAGTCCCTCTTCCTTCGCCAGCAAATCCTTTGGCCCCGTAGTCTCAAGGTACCAACGTGTTCTCATCATTAGTATGATTCCCTGGTCCGGAGAGCAGCACCCCCCGCCCCCCAATCAGGGACCCTTTCAGAGGCTACGCCGTTCCCCATGGGCCTCAACCGGAGTCTCGGGGCCGGTTTTTGAGGGCGGCTGTTTTCCGAGGTGGATTGGCAGCCGCTTGTCCTCCGAGGCACCCAAGGGATTCAGGCACCAAATGGTTGTGGTATAAAGTATCGGGAACCAAGGGTTATTACACATTATTATCACATTGGTTTTTCCCTTTTGCTCTCTTGGCAGCCTCATAGTATTCTGGCTCTGCCAGAGGCGGTTCTTTTTTCATTTTTGTCTTCTGCCTTTTTATTTCTTTTAATAAAGCCTTTTAGTTAGACTTCCTGTCTGGCTGATGTCTCTGCAGAAAAGCCCAGGTTAAACTAAATCCATTAGCCTAGCCGGTAGCGACCACAAGGACCCTGTAGATGATGCCTGAGCGTGTGCAGAGTGCAAAAGGCTCCTGGACAGCTTCCCGGGGGATGGTGGCAGCCCTGTCCGAAAAAGGAATGGAAGGTGTGATCCGGTTCTTCCGAAAATACTGGCGGTACCCTCATCTTGGCGGGAATAAGAGTCGGAGGCGGTTTCGGAATTTGAACAGTTTCCTTTTTATTCCTTTCAACTTCGTCCTCAACTATTTCAAATGGGTCCAAACAACTCAATTCCGATAACATCTTATAACTTTTTACATTCATCTCTGGGGTACAAATATTGCTTCTCACATCGGGGCCGGGCCAAAACGCTCCCGGTCCGTCATTGCCCGTATAGGGGTACTCCTCACTGCACACACCGTCCCGCAACAAGGGTGCCTGGCCCAGTCTCCTTCCCTGGGAGGTTGATTGAAGGAAGGTGTAGGGCGAATAACCTTCCTCCCCCCATCTTGATTGCGCGGGTAAACTACCACCGTCCATTCCAATGGCTTCACCTTTCGTCTATTTTCTGCAAACACCTCTGGATCAGGTAGCAACCCTCCTCCAGTCTTTAGATTGGGGAACTCTTTGATCAATGTTCCCACCTTATCGGAGTAGCCTCCTATATCCTCCGTCTGGACCGCGCAATCTCTCGTTTTTCCTTTTCTCTCTCCCGACACCACCTGAAATTCCCGCGTTTCCTCCTCTCCTTTTATAACCTCCTCCCACACTATGAGGTCTAGCTCCTCCCCTTTGTCCTCTGCTAGACACACCTCTAGTGTGTTTTCCCTCCTCTCTTCGTCCCCTTCTATTTCTACAAGCACCCCTTCCGCACACGCACACGTCTCTTTGGGTTTCTCTCCTTGTTGGGACGGCACACTAGCCTCCTTTCCTTCACAGAAGGGCAGAGGGGAACTTCGGAAGGTCAGCGGAAGGCTCTCTGCCCGTCTGGCCACCTGCCAGGTTTCAGCCCCACTCGGCAGAAAGGATGCTGACGGCCAAATCCTGCTGGAGCAAAGCTCAGAGAAAGTGCACACAGCCCTCACCAGCTCCTTTGGCCACGCCACTAGCCACTCTATTGAATGATTTTGATTTCTTTTTTTGTATTGTAGTGGGGGGGGGGGGGCAGACAGAGGACTGTTCCCTAGGTCTCCCCCCCCCCCCCCGCCAATAAAACCACCTTCTTTTCCTTCTTACGAAATCAGCATCACTTTAAGAAAGGGACTGAAAAATCTTCCATGAAGCTTGTTCAAACCTATAAAGCCTGGGATGAGGGAGGGGTCTTGTTGTGCTGGGGATCTGGCCCATCTTTCGTGATCTTGGCGTTCCTCTGAGAGAAGTCGGGGTGCTCCGTTTAACTTCTGCCGAGAGGTTGTCTTGTATGGAATGAAGGTGTTAGGAAGTGAACAGAAGAGGGTTGAGGACGGAAGGACTCTGAGTTTGAGGGGAGCAGCTTCTTGTACTCCCAGGATTGACCTGGACCCTCATGTTACTCTGGATGATTCCTTCCACTTGTCCCTGCGAAGGGGTGGATACTGTTTTACTCCTTCACTTAATCATTTCAATATTTCTCTGAATCTAACACATTTTTTTCTCATTTTATGACTTCTAGTTTTTCTTTTCTCATTTTGTTTATTTTCCTGTACTCTTTATCTGCCTGTCTTCCCTTCTCCTTTTTTGGTGTTTCTCTCTCCTTCCTGTACTAGATTCATTTATTAATCGACTACTAGCAGCACTTTATCGCTAGCACGTTACTCTCTTTGGAGATGATTTATCTCCAGTTGTGGATGTCCCCCTCATTGCAACTTTGAAATATAACTGTATATATGAGATTTTAGCAGTTATATAAAGAGAGCCAATGAATGCCATCTGTATAGCAAAGGCCAATATATAGTTTCCCTCCATGAACCCTGAGAAGTGTCTCCCAGGCGGAGGGAGGGAAGGTGCTTTTGAAGCTCACGACTCTCTTCCGGAAGGAAGACCAAGGTTTCCTGGTGGGTCTTCTCCCACACAACACGTACTTCACTGGCACAGCTGAAGCTACCCTGACCAACAGAGTAGACCAGGGGTCTCCCACCAGCCAGAAAGGACCGATCCTGCAATGAAGCCAGTCCCCACTTCCAGGGTCCTTTGGGGTTTCCATTGCCGTCAAGAGACAAAGACTGAGCGGTGATGCCCCCCCCCCCCCCCACTCCATGCTGTGTTATCGGAAGTGTGTGGGAGAGGCTTCAGCAGGTCAAGATGGATGAGCGAGGGGGTCCCTGGGTTGGGGGGAGACAGAACCACCAGAAGCTGTTGTGTGATGCTGGAAGTCAAGCTTTAATGGGAGGAAAGGAAGATGCCAGTGAAGGAAGAATAGAAGGAAGAGAGAGAAGTCTCATGGAAAGCAATGATTTGGATCATTGATTTGATGATCAGTTGATGAACAGGGAGAGTAATGAGCAAAAGGAGGGGATCTCAGACGAACACAAGAAAGAGAGGAAAAGAGGAAAAAAGAGGGTTTTCTTTCTCCTCAGAGTTTCTTCAGATGCCTCTCCTTTCTTCTTGATGCATTTTTTTTTTAAAAAAGCCTGTCCTCTCAGACTCTCTGTGCAGGACGGGATGATTCCTGGAATAGGACCGGACGAGTTCAGGATGGTTCTGAGGGAAGGGCAGCTGCGAAGGAACCAGGAGACCCGGCTGGGCCAAAGCGGAGGCAGAGGCAGCCGCGGCTCTCAGGAAAGAGGGTTTGTGTTCATGGATCCCGATATCATCCCAGAGCCAGGAAGAGGGAGCCCCCCTGGAGACCCCAGCCCACCAACCGCGATGGACAGCCTTCCTCTGGACATCAGCATGGTGACATTTCCTGGAAGTCTAACAGTATAAGGTGCAAACAGTTCTTGTATGTCGTTAAAGGAATCTGCAATATATTCTAACATCCCGGAGCAGGGTCTGAGGGAAAAAAGGAACAGAGAAAAGATTAAGGACTGCCAGGAAGCAAAAGAGAACATTATTCCCCACAAATAAGGTTCCCCTTCAGCCTTAGGTGGCCTCGGTGAGAGGCAGGGCTGGGAACGGAATTCATGCTCTTCCATTTACATCCCTCAGGGAAAACTCCAGTTCTTTCCACTGGAATGGATCAAGCCCCATTCACTCATCATCATCATCCTAGAATTACAGAGCTGATGTGTGGACGGTTTAACATTCAGAATTTTTACCCTTGAGGACAGAATTTCTTGGGAGGTAGAAGGCTGTAAAATAGCAGAGTTTGGAAAAATGGTTTAGAAATCCATATATTATGGAAAGAGGACACAAAAAATAGGTACAAATTGCCAGTGAGGAAGAAAAAGGGGTTTTCAACCCAGGATGGAAGAGGAGGAGGTGAAGATGCTGACGGACGTCTGAGGAAGACAAACAGAAACAGTCAGAGAGACATTTCCTTTCTAAATCAGAAGAAGAGGGACCTCCTTGAAATCCTTCACCTTCTGTATGAAAGGATGCTTTTGAGAAATCGGAAGGAGAAACAAGATATACATAATGTCCATTGTATCCAGAGGGACATTCTGCCCGATAAAAACTCCTGCATTTCTGTATCGCTGTCAAATTTTCAAATTTCAAAGATAAAATTCAGTATTTCATGGTGTTGTTCTCACATGTCATTAAGTCGCCTCTGACTCACGGTGACCCTATGAAGGAGCGATCTCCAAAATGTTTTGTCCTCAAGAGTCCTGCTCATCTCTTGGAAACCCAAGTCTTTTGCTTTCTTTAGGGAGTCAATCCATCTTGTAGTTGGTCTTCCTCTTTTCCTGCTGTCCTCGACCTTTTCCAGCATTATTTTTGTGTTTTTCATGCTGAGGCCAAAGGAGGACAGCCTGAGTTTCATCGTTTTGGCCTCCAGTGATCGTTCAGGCTTGACTTGATCTGGGACCCACTTGTTCATCTTTACGGCAGTCCAGGATATCCACAAAGCTTTCCTCCAGCACCATACCTCAAACAAATTCATATTTTTCCTGTCAGCTTTTTTAACTGTCCAACTTTCACACCCATACATGGTGATCAGGAATCCGAGATCATCTTGGCCTTGGTCTCCAATGACACATCCTTATACTTGAGGATCTTTTCAAATTTCTTCATTGCTGCCCTTCCGAGTCTCAGTCTTCTTCGAATTTCTTGGCTACAGCCGCCCTTTGGATTGATGACTGAACCAAGGTATACAAAAGCTCTAGCTGGTTCAGTTTCTTCATCGTCAACATTAAATTAGTGTAGTTCTTCTGTGGTCATGGTTTTGGTCTTCTTAACATCCAACTGTAGTCCTTCTTTGGCACTTTCTTCTTTCCTTTTCTCTAGAAGTCATTTCAGGACATGGCTGCTTTGTGGAAGTAAGATAGTGTCATCGCCATATTGCAAAGAAAAAAGAAGTCCACTTTTTTACTCATTAGTATGAGAGATTTTGGAAGGTGACTTACCAAGAGCTGAGAAGAAGCCGAGCAACAGAAGACGAAAAAAGTCCGAAGGCGATGTTGGAAAAGCCGAAGGTGGGGAGAGTTTTATACGATTCGGTCTGGAACTTGAAGGGGGTGGTTCAGGTTGGCGGTACCAATCTCGTGAAGCACATGACAACACTAACGACTCCACATTTCTTGGATTGCGTCTACGCATCCTGACAGCAGCGTAGGTGGTTCCAGAAGGCTGTCTCCCCTTCTCCAAATTCTCAGGTCGTGACAGGTATCTTGAGATACCTTCAAAATATTTTCTCTTTTCCATGTTCCTCTTAATGGGTTTTAGGTGTTTCCTTTCTTCGTTCCAGCTTTAGAAGGACCATCTTTGCCATCTTAGTGAGCAGGTTGTGGTGAATTGTGTCCCCAAGCGAGACTCAGGCATCCCACCAAAGTCACCGCAATGTCCTTCTGACAGGAACGGAAGAGGGACAGGTAGGGAGAGAAAATGCCCACCAGGTGATTGATTGATTTATTATTTAAAACTTTCAGATGGCTCTAATGTATTGGTTCAGAAGCATTATTGATTAAAGGGAAGATACCAACTCCCTGGAAAAGAACACCAAGAACAGCCAAGATGGGCAAGATCCAAGATACATCCGAACTCCCATCCAAGGCCTGCCATGTTCGAACATGAAAAGAAGCGTCTCAGGTCCGATCATGCTGGCGCCAGATGAAAAATGCTACAATTGCAGCCCCCATCGCTTCCGCTTCTGGGGAGCACCGCAAGGTAGTAGGGTTGGTGGATCCGGCCCAGTCCATCCCTGGAGCTGCTGCCAGAATGAAGGCGTGTGTTTTTATCCCTTCTGGCCCTTTCTTCTGCTGTGGCTGAACAAAGAGCAAGGACCTGCAGGGTGGGATGGAGGGCTGTTTCCTGGGCATCCCACCCCCACCAGTCCAGCCCATTTCAGCGTGACCAGAACACGAGCCCAAGGGTCCCCCACCAGCCATGGTGCCAATTCTGACCTCCATGTCCTTTTAGGTTTCCTGCTCAGTCAAGGGGTAGACACTGGGGATGACCCCATCGTGCCAACTGCTTACTTTGGAGTCAAGTGGAAGAAATTTCACCAGGGCACAGTGGACGGTGGTGGTGGTGGTGGGATGTCACTATGTTAGGGAAACGAAAACCCCAGGAAGTTGCTGTGCGATGTTGCATTTTCCTTCTGCTTTTTCTTCCAATTGTTGTTTTCAGGGAGAAGCTTCTCTGGCTTCTTCCTTCCCATTAAAGCTTGACTCCCAGCATCACACAAAGGCCTCCTGGAGTTTTGTCTCCCCGTAATGTACTAAGATCCACACACACACACACACACACACACCCGTCCACTATGCCCTGGTGAAGCCTCTTCCACTCCAGCACACATAAGCACTTGTGGCATAGTGGGGATCATTGGGGTCACCCCCCAGTCTTGATCTCCTGACTGCGTGGGAAGTCCTAAGGGACGTGGAGGTCCGAATTGGCTTCCCTTGGTGGCATCATGGCTGGTGGGGGACCCATGAGCTTGTCTTTTTGGTGAGATTGAAATGGGCAGGGCTGGGCTGGGGTGGGCTGGGGTGGGGTGGGATATGCCGGACACAGACCCCCCACCACCACCCTGCCCGAGTCCTTGCTTTTTCTTCCGCCACAGCTGGAGAAAGGGTCAGAAGGCATAAAAACACACGCCTTCATTCTGGCAGCAGCTTCAGCGACGGACCAGGCCTGATCCACCAATGACAGTGGACGATAAGGTCAGTTTATGCTTTCTAGACTAAAGCAAAGCTTTGGACTATGTGGTAATGAGAAATTATGGGTTGTTCCGCCAGAAATGGGTTCTTCTCAGCACTTGATTGTCTCGATGCGTAACTTGTGCTGTGGACAAGAGGCTGCCATTAGGACAGGAGACTGAGAGACCGAATGGTTTCTTCTAGGCAACGGGATCAGACAAGGGTGCATTTGATCCCTTTATCGGTTCAATCTGTAAGCAGAACGCATCATACGGAAAATCAAACTAGATTCAGATGAAGGAGGAATTAAACTTGGGTTGAAGAAGCATCAGTAATTTAAGATGTGGAGATAACACCATTTTACTGGCAAAATGCAATAATGACTGGAAAGAAGAAAGTGCCAAAGCTTCACTGCAATTGACGAAACCAAAACCATGACTGCAGAAGAACTACACAACTTTAAGGCTGACAATGAAGAAATTGAGATGGGTGAAGGTTTTGCATACTAGATTCCGTCCTCAATCCTAATGGGAACTGAAGCCAAGAAACCAGAACACTGAAAATCAGAAGGGCAGCAGTAAAGGAATTAGAAAAGATCCTTAGATGTAAGGATGTGTCACTGGAGACCAAGACCAAGATCATTCACACATTTGTCTTCCTGATCACCAGGTTATGGGTGTGAAAACTGGACAGTAAAAAAAGGTGACACTGGGGGGGGGGGGGGGAAGAAAGATTGATTTGAACTGTGGTGTTGGAGGAGCGCTTTGCTGATGCCCTGGACAGCCAGGAAGATGAACAAGGTCAAAGCCTGAACAATCTCTGGAGGAAAAGATGTTGAAACGGAGGCTGTCCGACTTTGGGTACCTCATGAGAAGGCAATTATGCTGAGAAAGATGGAAAGCAGCAGAAAAAGAGGAAGACCAAGTACAAGATGGTTTGACTCTCTAAAGGAAGCCAGCGGCTTACGATTGCAAGAGCTGGGCAGGGCTGTTGAGGACAGGACATTTTGGAGATGGCTCATCCACAGGGTCACTGTAGGTCGGAGGCGACTAGACAGCATGTAACAACAACTTGGCCCAGGCCACCCCCAGGAGAAGCTGTGCTTCCTTGTAGACCTGTTGGGGTCGGGCTCTTGGACAAAGGCAGGGTGGGAGATCTCACCCTAAAGGGACAGGTGAGCATCTGACATGGATGGATCACAAAACACCTCTGTGGGATTCCTTAGAATATTAATTTCTATATTTTGTAAAATAAAATGAAAGAGATATTCCCCAAAGCCGTAGGTTTCCTAATTTATTCGTTCTCTCAGAAATTAAGAATGGTAGAACCGTTCTCCTTCATTTCCACCCACATACTTTTATTTAATTAAACCTCAACCTGTTTAGGAAGGCATTTCTTAGAGACCCTAAATGCTCATTCATCAGAAACCAGACAAAACCCCCACTCAACTGCAGTGGCTGGATCAAGGTCGACGTTGTATGGCCAGAGTAGCTTCATCATACCTGATGATTAAACCGCCCTGAAAAGATAATCTGATGTAAATACGGATAAACCACCAGGGAAGCATAAAAGAATAAAATAAGCATTCAAATTGCAACATTAACTTGTAGAGATTGTGAATCAGGCAACGAGTTTTGTCTTTCCATGGCTCGTTTAACGAATTTACTGGTCCTGTAGGCTATCTAGTAGTCTCTGCCAGCTAGCAGAAAGAAAACTGCACAGAAAGGGGAGTTGTTCTTGATCCCTGTTGTTAAGGGTTTAAGATATCGATCCCTCAAATCCACATGCAGAGGGCATTCTGAGAAAAAATGCAGCCAGAAGGTGCACCACCGAACCGTGTACTGGTCTTCCCTCCAATTTAGGAAGAGTTTCACAAATTTCTTTGATACTTAAAAGAAAATAAAGCCATTTTTTACCCATTCTTATGAGAGATTTTGGATGGTAAATTACCAAAAGCTGACGTAGCTGAGCAGGAAGGAAATCAGCAAACACAATTGGAAAAGCCTGAGATGGTGAGAAATGGATACGATTAGTTCTGGCATGCCCAAGGGGTGGTTCTGGTTGGCAGGACGGATTTTGTGAAGCATAGGACAGCACTAATCCCTCCATTGCAGGAGAGCGCAGGCTGGGCTTCCTCTAGGACCCACTTGCTCGTCTTTCTGGCTGTCCGTGGTATCCACAAAGCTCTCCTCCGGGACCACGTTTCAAACCACTCGATTTATTTTCCTGTCGGGTTTCTTAATTTCCCAGCTTTCAGACCCGTAGCTGGTGATTGGGAATACAAGAGTGTGGATGATCTTGGTCTTGGCCTCCAGGGAGGTATCCTTACACTCAATGATCTTTTCTTATTCCATCATTGCTGCCCCGTTGAGGTTCAGTTTTCTGATTTCTTGGCTACAGTCCTCGATTGATAATTGAATCAAGATATACAAAATCTCTAACTATTTCAGGTTCTTCATTCTCATCAGTAAAGTCATGTAGTTCCTCTGCAGTCATGATTTGGGTTTCTTTATGTTCAACTTCAATCCTGCTTTGGCATTTTCTTCTTTCAATTTCCCTAAAAGTCATGTCAGGTCCTTGCTGCTTCCTGCTAGTTAGATGGTGTCATCTGCATATCTTATATTAACGATGTTTCTTTCATGAATTTTCATCCCACTTTCATCTGAATCTACTTGAGCTTTCCCTATGATACGTTCTGCGTACAGATTGAACAGCAGGTACAGTGAAAAAATGCACCCTCGTCTGACCCCTTTGCGTATACGAAACAGGACATTGCCAGTATTTGAGCCATTGTTTTGTTTTCCATATTCCTTGGCGTATTCTTGTTAGGATTTTGACAGCATCAATCTCTGTGGCTTGAAATCACTCTGTCAGTATCTCATACACCCCTGTTGGTTCATTTATTCCCAGTGCTTCCAGTGCAACTTTCGTTTCACTTTCTAGAACTTCAGGTTCTACCTCCATAGCATTCCTCTTCAAAGGAGTCTGTCACCCTTTTATCCCTCCGGTATAGCTCTTGAGTAGACTATTGCCACCTCTTTATTCTCTCCTGATCAGATAATGTGGTCAGTCCTAATAGAGGCTTCCATTTTCCTTTGGTGTCTTGGATCTTTTGCAAGCGATCTCTTGCTTTTCCCTTTTGTTGTACTCTTTTTTCTTTGCACCGGTGGTTGCAATAATTCTCTTTTTTATCTTTGTGACAATCACCGAAAAACTGTGTTCAGGGTTCTGACCCTATTTTTAATCACCTTTTGCTTCTCATATGCCTTTTGCAATTTTAAGTGTGTCTTCCTTCATCCATCTAGGTTTTTCCTTCCTTTTTACCACGGGAGTGGTCTTTTTACCGTCTTCCTGAATAAGAGCTCTGCTTTAAATCCACAGTTCTTCTGCATTTCAGTTTCACAGCGTTTTCCTACCTTTGCTATTTTAGTGTAAAACAGCTGCCTTATCAGGTTAATGGGCATCCCCCCCTGGAAGCTTCCACTGGGTTTCAGCATGGGAATGTTTTAAGGAGATAAATACATTAATTAAAAATTAATTTTTATAGCGTTTGTGATTGGTACCAAGGTCACATGTTGGGCATCTTCCCCTCCTCCTGTCCCTGCCCAGGCCCGCCCAGAGGAGAAGCTATTCTAAAACCCATGCCTAGGAGAGCGTTTGTAAGGTGACTTGCCAAGAGCTGAAATAGCTGAGCACAAGCAGCTGAAGGAAGTCAAAAGCCAATGTTGAAATAACCCAAGACGGTGAGCGTCAGAGAGGTTGGTTCAAGTTGACGGCACCAAATTCTTTAAATACATGACACCGGTAACCGCTTTCGGTTTATCAGACTGCATCTGGGCCTCCTGACACCAGTGTAGGAGGTTCTGGAAGGATCTCTCCCACTTCTCCAAATTCTCAGGCCATGACAGGGGACCTGAGAAATCATGGAAATGCTTCCTCTTGGTTCTTTTCTGTGTTCCTCTAAAATGGGTTTTGGGTGATTCCTTCCTTCTTTCCTGCTGTACAAGGAAAGCACCGTCTTTAGCGTGTCAGTGATCACCTCCCAGGCAATCTGTGCGTGAAGCCAGAGACAAAAACCCCATAAAAGTCGCCATGGCGTCCTTGTGATTGGATGGCAGGGGGACAGGTAGGGGTGGACAAGGCCCACAAGGCAAGGACTGATCCTCAGAGGTGGTGGCTGAGGATGATTGAATAAAGGGAACTGTCATGAGTTCAGCCGAAGATCCGGAACCTGAGGGGTTAACTACAGTTGAGGAGAATGCTGAGCGATTAGAAGCACAGACAGCTGAATAGCCACCAGATTCTCCTCCCCCAGTAGCCAGAGTGAGGGCTAGACTTCGACAAAGACTTATGACGCAAAGGTCAGAGGATCGCCTGAATGCTGCCCGCAGAAACATCAGGTCAGCTAGTCCTGAGTTTTATCAGGATGAAAGGCTTCCAGGAGTTCAATGACTGTTTTGCTATATAATCAGCTCCCAGACGGCTGGGAAGCTCGTGGAAGCAACAAGTCAATACTCTGGCTCGCATCCACGCTCCTGACTACCTTGAACCTTGTTCTCTGGACCCTTGGCTTTGGACTCTGACCCCGGACTACGTTGTGTGATTTGGCTTTGGACCCTGACCTTGGATTACGGTTTGTGATTTGGCTTTGGCATTTTGGTATCAGCTCTGCATCCTCTGAACTTCTGATATTGGACAGGCTTATCGGACTTTGCTGTTGAAACCCCCGGGAACGTGACAGGAACCCCCCGACTTTTTAAAGAGGAACACCACATGCAGCCAAGAGGGACCAGATCCAAAGGATAGCAGAACACCCACCCGAGGCCTGCCCTGTTTCAACATGGAAGGAAACCCATTGGGACCAATCACGCTGGCATCGGATGGTGCAAGTGGAGAAAGCGCAATCAGTGACAAATCCAGCTCTTATTTATTAAAGGAAACACCCAAACTGCTTTCAGAGGAACATGAAGAACAGCCAGTTAGTTTAGATAGACCTGAAAGTTCTCACAATTACAACAATCCTTTTTGTTTTTCTCAGAGGCCCTGCTCGTCTAACCTCACCCTGGAGAGCCCACTTCTAGGGTTGCCAGACGTCAGGAAAAAGGAGGACATGTCCTCCTTTTTAGCCTAATGTCCTCCATCTGGCAGGCAAAAGATAAAAACATTTAAAATGTCAGGCTTTTGTATTATTTTATCTTATAATTTTGGATGGGAGGGGGAGAGGTTGAAGGCCCACCTCTCCCATCTTTCCCCGCCCCCGTTACCTGCTGCCGGTGCTGGAGCACAGCCCTCGCCCCCTCCTGCCGCGGCACCAGCTGCTCGGCGATCCGCCATGCCCACCCAGCCCACATGGAGCCCAGAAAGGCAGTGCGAGCGGAGCGCCACCCGCCGAGCCAGGCAGGAGCAAGCAGCACCTGAGCGCATCGATGGGAAGGCAAGCGCCCAGACTATGTGTGTTCAAAGTCCCTTTCGGGGACTCCAACTCCCACACTCCCCAGCCTCGAACTTATGACCCTCGGGGGAGGGGAGGCTGCCTCGTTCGGTTTTGCCCGGCGCCACTTTCCCCCTGCCTGTGCCGGAGCCTTGTTTGGGCGTCCGGATTAGCAAGGTTGCCTCTGAGCCTGTGCAGAGTGCGAGCGGCCGGGGGATCCCACAGCTGGGCTGGGGTGGGTTCAGGTACAATTGGCTGTTTAAATAATGGTTTTTGGTATTTTGAAACAAAAACATCCATTGAATTTATTTTTATTTTTGAACATCACTGTTTCTTGGTCGGTTCACTAAGACAGAGGTTGTCAACCCCTGGTCCACGGCCCAGTGCCGGTCCATGGCCTGAGCCGGACCTGGCCGCAAAGACAGACTTCCCGCCCCGCACGCACTCCCCTCCCCAGAGCTGCTTTGCGCACATGCATGCGTACCGGCATGAGCGCTCCCCCACCCCGTCATGCATGTGCCCGAGCGAGGGCATGCAGGCGCTCCTGTGCATGCCCGAAGGGGTGGGGGATCGCTCACACCGGCACTGGCACGTACGTGCGTGCTCCCCCACCACTTCACGCATGCGCCCGAGAGCGCGCGTGCAGGGGGTGTCCCGCCTTTCTCAGAGGCTCAGCCGGTCCGCGGTCCCAAAAAGGTTGGGAACCGCTGCACTAAGAGACATTTATTGGCAGCTATTGTAATATAATTGTATTGATTGCGGGTTAAATCCGGAACAATTCAAATGAAACATTCAGTACGTTCTCCTCTGTCCTCTTTTTTTGTCTTTCTATGTCCTCCTTTTGGTACCCATGTATCTGGCAACCCTACCCACTTCGCATTAAAAAGAAAGAAAAAAGCTTACACTGCCCCACCAGCTTTAAAGCTAAACAAGCCCTTCTGGTGTAAAGTGAAATTATATTTCTACAGCACAGAGAACTAGTCAAAAAATAACCATAGCAGGTTTTTTGAAGGGGAGGGGTTTGGGAAAGATGTGGTTAAGTGGTGATGAAAGGAATCAAGTTCTGCATTTTTTCCCTGCTCGGTGTCTGTTTGTGAATTGTAGTGAGCACAAGAGGGGATCCTGCAGAGTAGACCATCTTGAGTGCTGGCTTTGATGTCATCACCACTCCAGCCGATCTAAAAGTGTCTCCTAGGCCTGCTTCCTTTCTGTGCTTTCCTCACGCCTGGCACCTGCTTGAGGAAAGCCGAGGACACCAAGGTACAGGGGGTCCATTCCCGTGCCGAGGGGACAGGGCTCCCCATTGGCCTCAGTGGTTTGAGGAAATCCTAATTCTGACTTCAGTAGGACCCCCTTAGCTACGGCATCAGTATTCACTGATTCATTGATCCACGGTCTGAAAATATTAAAAATCTTAAAAAAGAAAAATGACGTTAGCAGAAGTGGCCACTAGAGGGAGTCAGAGACCATGCAATGTCTAGTTTTTACTAGAGAAATTGTATTTCCATAATGTCATTACCAGAACTGGACACAAGAGGGAGTCAGAGACCATGTTACGTATAGCAGTGTTCCTCAACCTTTTCCGGTCTGCGGACCGGCTGGGGAAGGCGGGGTACCCCCCCGCGCGCGTGCGCATGCGCAAACAAGCGTGCGATCACGCACGCCGCCATTTTGCACATGCGCAGTGCCGCCCGCGCGCATGCGCAAACAGCAGCGCACGCTCGTGCGGGCCTGCGCGCACCTGCGCGCACGCACAAATGGTGGCGCGGTGCTTGTGCGGGCAATCCAGAGCGCGCGCGCGAGGCGCAAACAGGCTGCGCGGGGGTGAGTGCGCGCGGGGAGGTCTCTCTTGCCGGCCTGGTCTGGGCCAGGCCAGGGACCGGCACTGGGCCGGGGACCGGGGGTTGGGGATCGCTGACGTATAGCATTCGCTATTATACTGGCTTTCACTACAATAATCTGCATTTTTTCAGTATTGGATGGGGGTCTTGGTACTAAACCTCTGGAGATATGGGGGTCCTATTGTATTTAAACTCAACCCCAATTTGTGGCAGAGTGGAAGAGAAAAGGGTGGCCTCCCTTTTTTTCCCTCTTTCCCTTTTCCTTTTTTCCCCCCTTGTTCTTTTTTGCTTTTTTTGCACCCCCTCCCGATCCAAGCTCCTGTCACAACACCCCGACCCCAAACCAGCTTTCTCCCATCCCTCTCCCCGTGGTCAGCAAAGAATCCAGTTCCGACTTCCGGGTCTCTTTCTTTGAAGCTCTGGCTCTTGTCAAGAGACGCCAGATGGTTGGGAGGGATGCTCCTTCTTTCCACCCCAAGCTTGGGGGCTTCTTTCGGGTCCAGGGAGAGTGGGGTTCCCCCAGGCCAAGGGAGACAAGAGTGGGAGGAGACCCAATGAGAGAGAGCCACTGGACTGATGCTGCAGTCAAGCTTTATTGGGGAACAGGAACAGAGAGGATGCTCTCACTAAAAGAAAAACGTGAAGGAAAAAGAGCAAAGCACAAGAGATCCCATGGAGGAGAGAAGAGGGTGATCCAGGAGAATCAGAAGGAAGGAAACGTGGAAGAGAGAGAGAGAGGCCGGGGAGAGCGGAGGAACAGAGCGGATGGTCTTCGTGGACTTCCATTGAGCGCCTTTGCCTTGTTCCGGGCGAGTAAAAAGCGGAGGGTTCTTGTACGTGAGTCCTGATTACGTCGATGAATTCTGGGCGATGAGAAGGGAGATCCAGAGTTCCTTGAATGAAGTGAATGGACGAGGAGGGGGGACTCCAGAAAAAGGCAACCGCGGCCATCAGGATGCGGCCTCCATATTTGTGTTGTTGTTTGTATGAAATTGCAGGGGGTGGCTTTTGTTAGACGGTGAGGCCAGGTGAGTCTGGTGGAGGAAAGCTTCCCTTCGGGCGAGGAGGGGGAGAAAAGTGGCTGCCTTCCCATCCAGGGGCTGAGTGGTCCCTGTCGGCCAGGGTCACGGGGAGCCCAGGGACCAGCTCCGGGGTCGCAGAATGGCAGGCCAGGGCGAGCCACGTCCCAAAGCTCCCCAGCCGTCCGACAAGGAGGAAATTGCACAGAAGCGTGAAGATTTCGCGGTACAGCAGAACTCACTCAGATTGGCAAAGGTGGCTTGGCGGTAGTCCATGTTCTAGAAATCAACAATTAGTTAAAAAAAAGCCTGCGTTCATGGGGAACACTGTCAGGAGCTCTCGCTCTAGAAGGGTAAGTGTCATTAAATTAGGGCGAGGGAAAGCAGGTATATTGAAATCAAACATCCCACCACTGGCAATGGATCCGTCTCCTTGCCGTGTGAGCATCGATCCCCCAGGTGTGAGAGACATCTTGGAGAGGTATCTGGAGGGGGGGGGGGGATAAGAGACATAGGAAATATTAAGGAACACAGAGGGGAGACAGAAGCCATCTGCCCACCAGGAATGTTACCGTTTCTTCGTTGACTACGAGCCTGTCCACGCTGGGAAATTTGGGGCGATAAAAGGGCCTTATCTTTGTGACCCCCTTGCTCCTGTCCATGCCCAGGCCACGGAGAGGAGAAGCTGTGCTTCCTCAGAGCCCTCTTGGGGTCAGGGTCAGGGCCTGGGGTCGGGAAGGAGACCTCACCCCAAAGGTACAGGTGAGCATCTGTGGAGGACGGATCCCAAGACACCCTTCGCCTCAAGGACGATGGAGAATTACTAACATACTCTACATGTTAGATATACCGTGCATCTTTTTAAAAAAAAAAAAGATGCTGAGATAAGCTTCAAGTCTATGGAATTCCTTCCTTCCTTTCCTCTTCCTTTTATAATTAAGGCTGGCAAAATGTATCTGTTTCATTTTGGTCAACAACATCTATTTATTTAGTTTAATTCTGTTTAGGAATTCTGTTTATAAATGTCCACGAATCGTTACTAACCAGGAAGCAAACAAAACTCTCCCCCGGCGGCAGTGGCCGGACGGGAGACGTAAAGGTCGTTGTTGTGTGTGAAGAATTTTGTCACACCTGCCGGTCAGGGTCAGAAAGCAGTGGCGGAAACCCAAATTCTCCACCCCAAACATGGGTAAAGGAGCAAAGATTCACAGCTGGAATGTGAAAGCTTAGCAAGCAAAGAAATATTCTCTCCGGGCAGGTGAATCGGTCAAATTGACTCCTTTTTGAATTTCAGTGTTAAAGAAATCTCAAGACTTTTGGAAAAAAATTAATAAAGAGTTTCGCAAATTTCCCTCTTCCTTCGCCAGCAAATCCTTTGGCCCCGTAGTCTCAGGCCTAATTGAAGCCGAGACCATTCGTTTCAAGGTACCAACGTGTTCTCATCCTTAGTATGATTCCCTGGTCCGGAGAGCAGCACCCCCCCCCCCCCATCAGGGACCCGTTCAGAGGCTACGCCGTTCCCCACGGGCCTCAACCGGAGTCTCGGGGCCGGTTTTTGAGGGCGGCTGTTTTCCGAGGTGGATTGGCAGCCGCTTGTCCTCCGAGGCACCCAAGGGATTCAGGCACCAAATGGTTGTGGTATAAAGTATCGGGAACCAAGGGTTATTACACATGATTATCACATTGTTTTTCCCTTTTGCTCTCTTGGCAGCCTCATAGTATTCTGGCTCTGCCAGAGGCGGTTCTTTTTTCATTTTTGTCTTCTGCCTTTTTATTTCTTTTAATAAAGCCTTTTAGTTAGACTTCCTGTCTGGCTGATGTCTCTGCAGAAAAGCCCAGCTTAAACTAAATCCCTTAGCCTAGCCGGTAGCGACCACAAGGACCCTGTAGATGATGCCTGAGCGTGTGCAGAGTGCAAAAGGCTCCTGGACAGCTTCCCGGGGGATGGTGGCAGCCCTGTCCGAAACAGGAACGGAAGGGCAGCGAGGAACTTCGGAAGGTCAGCGGGAGGCTCTCTGCCCGTCTGGCCACCTGCCAGGTTTCAGCCCCACTCGGCAGGAAGGATGCTGACGGCCAAATCCTGCTGGAGCAAAGCTCAGAGAAAGTGCACACAGCCCTCACCAGCTCCTTTGGCCACGCCACTAGCCACTCTGTTGAATGATTTTGATTTCTTTTTTTGTATTGTAGTGGGGGGGGGGGCAGACAGAGGACTGTTCCCTAGGCGCCGTTCCCCCCCCCCGGCCAATAAAAGCACCTTCTTTTCCTTCTGACGAAATCAGCATCACTTTAAGAAAGGGATTGAAAAATCTTCCATAAAGCTTGTTCAAACCCATAAAGCCTGGGATGAGGGAGGGGTCTTGTTGTGCTGGGGATCTGGCCCATCTTTCGTGATCTTGGCGTTCCTCTGAGAGAAGTCGGGGTGCTCCGTTTAACGTCTGCCGAGAGGTTGTCTTGTATGGAATGAAGGTGTTAGGAAGTGAACAGAAGAGGGTTGAGGACGGAAGGACTCTGAGTTTGAGGGGAGCAGCTTCTTGTACTCCCAGGATTGACCTGGACCCTCATGTTACTCTGGATGATTCCTTCCACTTGTCCCTGCGAAGGGCTGGATACTGTTTTACTCCTTCACTTAATCATTTCAATATTTCTCTGAATCTAACACATTTTTTTTCTTATTTTATGACTTCTAGTTTTTCTTTTCTCATTTTGTTTATTTTCCTGTACTCTTCATCTGCCTGTCTTCCCTTCTCCTTTTTTGTGTGTGTTTCTCTCTCCTTCCTGTACTAGATTCATTTATTAATCGACTACTATCGCTAGCACGTTGCTCTCTTTGGAGATGATTTATCTCCCGTTGTGGATGTCCCCCTCATTGCAACTTTGAAATATAACTGTGTATATGAGATGACAGCAGTTATATAAAGAGAGCCAATGAATGCCATCTGTATAGCGAAGGCCAATATATAGTTTCCCTCCATGAACCCTGAGAAGTGTCTCCCAGGCCAAGAGAGGGAAGGTGCTTTTGAAGCTCACGACTCTCTTCCGGAAGGAAGACTAAGGTTTCCTGGTGGGTCTTCTCCCACACAGCACGTACTTCACTGGCACAGCTGAAGCTACCCTGACCAACAGAGTAGACCAGGGGTCTCCCACCAGCCAGAAAGGACCGATCCTGCAATGAAGCCAATCCCCACTTCCAGGGTCCTTTGGGGTTTCCATTGCCGTCAAGAGACAAAGACTGAGCGGTGATGCCCCCCCCCCCACTCCATGCTGTGTTGTCGGAAGTGTGTGGGAGAGGCTTCAGCAGGTCAAGATGGATGAGCGAGGGGGTCCCTGGGTTGGGGGGAGACAGAACCACCAGAAGCTGTTGTGTGATGCTGGAAGTCAAGCTTTAATGGGAGGAAAGGAAGATGCCAGTGAAGGAAGACTAGAAGGAAAAGAGAGAAGTCCCATGGAAAGCAATGATTTGGATCATTGATTTGATGATCAGTCAATGAACAGGGAGAGTAATGAGCAAAAGGAGGGGATCTCAGACGAACACAAGAAAGAGAGGAAAAGAGGAAGGGATGGAGGGAAAAAGAGGGTTTTCTTTCTCCTCAGAGTTTCTTCAGATGCCTCTGCTTTCTTCTTGATGCATTTTTTTTAAAAAGCCTGTCCTCTCAGACTCTCTGTGCAGGACGGGATGATTCCTGGAATAGGACCGGACGAGTTCAGGATGGTTCTGAGGGAAGGGCAGCTGCGAAGGAACCAGGAGACCCGGCTGGGCCAAAGCGGAGGCAGAGGCAGCCGCGGCTGTCAGGAAAGAGGGTTTGTGTTCATGGATCCCGATATCATCCCAGAGCCAGGAAGAGGGAGCCCCCCTGGAGCCCCCAGCCCACCAGCCGCGATGGACAGCCTTCCTCTGGACATCAGCATGGAGCCATTTCCTGGAACTCTAACAGTATAAGGGGCAAACAGTTCTTGTATATCGTTAAAGGAATCTGCAATATATTCTAACATCCCGGAGCAGGGTCTGAGGGAAAAAAGGAACAGAGAAAAGATTAAGGACTGCCAGGAAGCAAAAGAGAACATGATTCCCCACAAATAAGGTTCCCCTTCAGCCTTAGGTGGCCTCGGTGAGAGGCAGGGCTGGGAACGGAATTCATGGTCTTCCATTTACAACCCTCAGGCAAAACTCCAGTTCTTTCCACTGGAATGGAAACAAGCCCCATTCACTCATCATAATCATCCTAGAGTTACAGAGCTGATGTGTGGACGGTTTAACATTCAGAATTTTTACCCTTGAGGACAGAATTTCTTGGGAGGTAGAAGGCTGTAAAATAGGAGAGTTTGGAAAAATGGTTTAGAAATCCATATATTATGGAAAGAGGACGCACAAAATATGTACAAATTGCCAGTGAGGAAGAAAAAGGGGTTTTCAACCCAGGATGGAAGAGGAGGAGGTGAAGATGCTGACGGACGTCTGAGGAAGACAAACAGAAACAGTCAGAGAGACATTTCCTTTCTAAATCAGAACAAGAAGGACCTCCTTGAAATCCTTCACCTTCTGTATGAAAGGATGCTTTTGAGAAATCGGAAGGAGAAACAAGATATACATAATGTCCATTGTATCCAGAGGGACATTCTGCCCGATAAAAACTCCTACATTTCTGTATCCCTGTCAAATTTTCAAATTTCAAAGATAAAATTCAGTATTTCATGGTGTTGTTCTCACATGTCATTAAGTCGCCTCTGACTCACGGTGACCCTATGAATGAGCGATCTCCAAAATGTTTTGTCCTCAAGAGTCCTGCTCATCTCTTGGAAACCCAAGTCTTTTGCTTTCTTTAGGGAGTCAATCCATCTTGTTGTAGTCGGTCTTCCTCTTTTCCTGCTGTCCTCGACCTTTTCCAGCATTATTTTTGTGTTTTTCATGATGAGGCCAAAGCAGGACAGCCTGAGTTTCATCGTTTTGGCCTCCAGTGATCGTTCAGGCTTGACTTGATCTGGGACCCACTTGTTCATCTTTACGGCAGTCCAGGATATCCACAAAGCTTTCCTCCAGCACCATACCTCAAACAAATTCATATTTTTCCTGTCAGCTTTTTTAACTGTCCAACTTTCACACCCATACATGGTGATCAGGAATCCGAGATCATCTTGGCCTTGGTCTCCAATGACACATCCTTATACTTGAGGATCTTTTCAAATTTCTTCATTGCTGCCCTTCCGAGTCTCAGTCTTCTTCGAATTTCTTGGCTACAGCCGCCCTTTGGATTGATGACTGAACCAAGGTATACAAAAGCTCTAGCTGGTTCAGTTTCTTCATCGTCAACATTAAATTAGTGTAGTTCTTCTGTGGTCATGGTTTTGGTCTTCTTAACATCCAACTGTAGTCCTTCTTTGGCACTTTCTTCTTTCCTTTTCTCTAGAAGTCATTTCAGGACATGGCTGCTTTGTGGAAGTAAGATAGTGTCATCGCCATATTGCAAAGAAAAAAGAAGTCCACTTTTTTACTCATTAGTATGAGAGATTTTGGAAGGTGACTTACCAAGAGCTGAGAAGAAGCCGAGCAACAGAAGACGAAAAAAGTCCGAAGGCGATGTTGGAAAAGCCGAAGGTGGGGAGAGTTTTATACGATTCGGTCTGGAACTTGAAGGGGGTGGTTCAGGTTGGCGGGTACCAATCTCATGAAGCACATGACAACACTAACGACTCCACATTTCTTGGATTGCGTCTACGCATCCTGACAGCAGCGTAGGTGGTTCCAGAAGGCTGTCTCCCCTTCTCCAAATTCTCAGGTCGTGACAGGTATCTTGAGATACCTTCAAAATATTTTCTCTTTTCCATGTTCCTCTTAATGGGTTTTAGGTGTTTCCTTTCTTCGTTCCAGCTTTAGAAGGACCATCTTTGCCATCTTAGTGAGCAGGTTGTGGTGAATTGTGTCCCCAAGCGAGACTCAGGCATCCCACCAAAGTCACCGCAATGTCCTTCTGACAGGAACGGAAGAGGGACAGGTAGGGAGAGAAAATGTCCACCAGGTGATTGATTGATTTATTATTTAAAACTTTCAGATGGCTCTAATGTATTGGTTCAGAAGCATTATTGATTAAAGGGAAGATACCAACTCCCTGGAAAAGAACACCAAGAACAGCCAAGATGGGCAAGATCCAAGATACATCCGAACTCCCATCCAAGGCCTGCCATGTTCGAACATGAAAAGAAGCGTCTCAGGTCCGATCACGCTGGCGCCAGATGAAAAATGCTACAATTGCAGCCCCCATCGCTTCCGCTTCTGGGGAGTACCGCAAGGTAGTAGGGTTGGTGGATCCGGCCCAGTCCATCCCTGGAGCTGCTGCCAGAATGAAGGCGTGTGTTTTTATCCCTTCTGGCCCTTTCTCCTGCTGTGGCTGAAGACAGAGCAAGGACCTGCAGGGTGGGGTGGGGTGGGGGGCCTGTGTCCTTGGCATCCCACACCCAAACCAGCCCAGCCCAGCCCAGCCCATTTCAGCGTGACCAGAACACAAGCCCAAGTGTCCCCCACCAGCCATGGTGCTAATTCTGACCTCCATGTCCTTTTAGGTTTCCTACTCAGTCAAGGGGTAGAGACTGGGGGGTGACCCCATCGTGCCAAGTGCTTACTTTGGGGTCCAGTGGGAGAAATTTCACCAGGGCACAGTGGATGGTGGTGGTGGTGGTGGGATGTCACTATGTTAGGGAAACCAAAACTCCAGGAAGTTGCTGTGCGATGTTGCATTTTCCTTCTGCTTTTTCTTCCAATTGTTGTTTTCAGGGAGAAGCTTCTCTGGCTTCTTCCTTCCCATTAAAGCTTGACTCCCAGCATCGCACAACGGCCTCCTGGAGTTTTGTCTCCCTGTAATGTACTAAGATCCACACACACACACACACATCCACTATGCCCTGGTGAAGCCTCTTCCACTCCAGCACACATAAGCACTTGTGGCATAGTGGGGATCATTGGGGTCACCCCCCAGTCTTGATCTCCTGACTGCGTGGGAAGTCCTAAGGGACGTGGAGGTCCGAATTGGCTTCCCTTGGTGGCATCATGGCTGGTGGGGGACCCATGAGCTTGTCTTTTTGGTGAGATTGAAATGGGCAGGGCTGGGCTGGGGTGGGCTGGGGTGGGGTGGGATATGCCGGACACAGACCCCCCACCACCACCCTGCCCGAGTCCTTGCTTTTTCTTCCGCCACAGCTGGAGAAAGGGTCAGAAGGCATAAAAACACACGCCTTCATTCTGGCAGCAGCTTCAGCGACGGACCAGGCCTGATCCACCAATGACAGTGGACGATAAGGTCAGTTTATGCTTTCTAGACTAAAGCAAAGCTTTGGACTATGTGGTAATGAGAAATTATGGGTTGTTCCGCCAGAAATGGGTTCTTCTCAGCACTTGATTGTCTCGATGCGTACCTTGTGCTGTGGACAAGAGGCTGCCATTAGGACAGGAGACTGAGAGACCGAATGGTTTCTTCTAGGCAACGGGATCAGACAAGGGTGCATTTGATCCCTTTATCGGTTCAATCTGTAAGCAGAACGCATCATACGGAAAATCAAACTAGATTCAGATGAAGGAGGAATTAAACTTGGGTTGAAGAAGCATCAGTAATTTAAGATGTGGAGATAACACCATTTTACTGGCAAAATGCAATAATGACTTGAAAGAAGAAAGTGCCAAAGCTTCACTGCAATTGACGAAACCAAAACCATGACTGCAGAAGAACTACACAACTTTAAGGCTGACAATGAAGAAATTGAGATGAGTGAAGGTTTTGCATACTAGATTCCGTCCTCAATCCTAATGGGAACTGAAGCCAAGAAACCAGAACACTGAAAATCAGAAGGGCAGCAGTAAAGGAATTAGAAAAGATCCTTAGATGTAAGGATGTGTCACTGGAGACCAAGACCAAGATCATTCACACATTTGTCTTCCTGATCACCAGGTATGGGTGTGAAAACTGGACTGTAAAAAAAGGTGACACTGGGGGGGGGGGGGGGGGGAAGAAAGATTGATTTGAACTGTGGTGCTGGAGGAGCGCTTTGCTGATGCCCTGGACAGCCAGGAAGATGAACAAGGTCAAAGCCTGAACAATCTCTGGAGGAAAAGATGTTGAAACGGAGGCTGTCCGACTTTGGGTACCTCATGAGAAGGCAATTATGCTGAGAAAGATGGAAAGCAGCAGAAAAAGAGGAAGACCAAGTACAAGATGGTTTGACTCTCTAAAGGAAGCCACCGGCTTACGATTGCAAGAGCTGGGCAGGGCTGTTGAGGACAGGACATTTTGGAGATGGCTCATCCACAGGGTCACTGTAGGTCGGAGGCAACTAGACAGCATGTAACAACAACTTGGCCCAGGCCACCCCCAGGAGAAGCTGTGCTTCCTTGTAGACCTGTTGGGGTCGGGCTCATGGACAAAGGCAGGGTGGGAGACCTCACCCTAAAGCAGACCTGGGCAAAGTGTGGCTCCTGTCTGGCCCGCCGGTCATCGCTCCAGTCCGGTGTTCAAGCACTTGTTCAAGCCCAAGACAGACTGGATTTCTCTCACTGAACAAGTTGAACATCAAAACCATTTATAGCTTTTTGTCTAAAGTTGATCAGTTGCTTATCTTTTATTTTTAAGTAAAGTTGGTCCGCCCCCGAACACAGTTCAGATTTTTCATGTGGCCCCCTATAGAAATTAATTGCCCACCCCTGATCTATAGGGTACCTTCCAGCTCTGCAGTTCTAAGATGATGATAAAATTCAGCGGTGTTCTCCCCCTAAAACTATGTTGCACCTAAACGCTTTCCATTAAACTTTGTCCTTCTTTTAAGGGCTGTTCTGGCGAGCTCTCTCCCTCGGTTTCTGTCCACTGGATGCTAAAGGCGCTCAAAGCAAAAAAAACAGCTTTGATGACCCATGGCTGGGAAACTGCATCTCCCAAGATGCAACAGGGCTGGGTGTGGCCTTCCTCCCTGCAGCATCAGCACCAGCTGGTAGCATCCTCCAGAGAGAGAGAGAGCGAGAGAGAGAGAGAGAGAGAGGGATGCAGGTGCCCAGTGAAGAGCAGCTGTTCCTGGAATATCTTCGGCCTGCCCAGAAAATCTGCCCTGCAGCCGGCCAAAGCAGTTTCTCCCAGCTCCGGTGAGCCTGCACCTGCTTCTAACTACTTTTGGGGGCAGCTCAGAGGAAGGAAAAAGGGGAGGGAGGCGGAGAACGGGGGGGGGGGCTTTCTGCTGAGCGATGGTGGAGAGATCTCAGGGCCCTGGGGTCCCCCAAAAGAGAAAAAAAGTTGGGGTTTTCCTGCTCGTCTTTTGAGGAAAGGAGCAAGCCGAGCCAAACTTTTGTGGGTGAAGGAACGGGGGACCCACCGCCGGATGGTTTTGGGGAAGGGCCCCTTATGGCTTTAATGTGTTCCCGTGTTTAAAAACCCTCTGGTTCTTCCTTTTCCCAGATCATCTGGAGTTTTAAGGCCTCCGCAGGATCTGAAGCTATCTGTCTGCAGAGGCAGGAAGGGCCGGCTTCTGTACCATCGCCTCCCGGCACCTCTCAGACCGCTCTGGAGGTTGCCCACGAGACCCCAAGACCTGCAAACTTTTTTCCAAGCAAGGTTTTAAGTTTGGGGTTTGCGCCGCCTCTTCCTCCAGACGCAGGTGGCACCTCCTGACCCACCATCCTTCCGGTCGTCCGACTTAGGGGTCGGTTCCTGCACAGTCAGGGTGATTGGCTGCCAACGAGAGACCGTCTGAGAAGGTGGATGTGATTTACGGGACGTCTCTTCCTCCTTCCTTCCCCTCTGCCCTCCCTCTGCCCCTCTGCCAGAGGCAGCAGCTGGGCACGCCTGTGGGCACCGGCCGTGGTGCCGGGAAGGGCCACCCTCACTTTTCTGGAATCGGTTTGATTTTTCTTTTCTCTCTGCTGGAAAGGAAAGGATCGGCTGGTTTTCCTCCTCCTGCCATTCCCTGGCGTCACCACCTCCTTTCTCGGGAGCCAGAGCTGACTCGTAGGAGCTTATCCCTCGACCCATGGCTCCCCCAGAAGCACCTGCACTGACCCCTTGCTTATAACTCCCTGGTCCCAGAAGAAGAAGAATGAGGCTGATCTGGAGGAGCGGAGAACCCCTTTACTGCATCGTATACCGCCTCTCTCCCTCTGGCGTGGTTCAGAAGCTCGTGGGCCTGCTTTCAAGCAGCTAGCACCATCATCGAAAGGGTCAAGGCGAGCCGCTTCGACCGATGGGCTCGGCTTTCCCTCCGATTTCTGAAATGGTCAGCAGTCTCTGGCTTTTTATTTTTGCTTGCGGGAGTCGTCTTTCACACTCGTGCCTGTGAGAGCTAGGACTTGACCTCCCCTCAGTTGGATTTCACATGGAAGCCACGGGGAGCCGTTTGGTTTTTCGGCTGAGGATGGGGTCTCTGCCTCCCCCGGCTGGCCCCTTCCACAAGATTCCCTCTGATCATTTCCTACGATCTTCTCTTTTTAAATTTTTTGATGCCACGAGGCCATAACTGGGTGTTTTCTCGGCTTTTGCTCCTGCTGGCTTGGCCTCGTTGTGGAACGAAGCACAGAAATTCAGGGGCTGGACTTGATGATCTAGGAGAACCCTTCTTCTAGCTCTGCAGCTCTTAAGAGGATGATGGGGATTCTCTAACCTGGAAAACAGCTTTCGAGAGAGATAAGCCAAAATATTTGGCCTTTTCTCCCCCTCCAGAGTCATACACTGATATATAGGCTGTTCCTTCTCAGGTGGCTAAATTTTAAAATATCAAAAACGTTGGCGCCAAACCATCCTTCACCCTCCTTGCTACTTTCTCACCTCCAATTCCTTCCTTCCAATTCTAAGCTTCTGCATTCCATGAAAGGGAAGACGCTCTGTGTGCGTTCAGAGGCACCCTTTGCTCGGCCGTCTGGGACACTGCCCTGCTCTAGCAATGCCACGGCGTGGTCTCAAACCGAACACCCACTCCTATCCTCCGCGCACGGATGCTGCGCTTCGATCAGCGTAAAGAACTGCGTGAGTTTTGTTGGTTAAAAAGAAGACAAAGATGAACGCAAGCCAACGCAAGGCACAACCACCCAATAAACACTGAAACATTTGCTATATTTTTTTTTGAAAGGACCGGCATGTATTTCTATATTTGCTTGATTTCTATCCTTTTTGCCCAAAAGGGGATCCAGTTGAGCTTTGTAAAACGGCTTTATTCTTCGAAGCAAGGAGCGTCCCTGAGCGGCGTTGCTGTCGAAGCCTGAACCCTCCGGACTCGAACCTGCTTTTCTCCAGCCCTCGGCTGGCTTCCGGGCTCCTTCGCCGGTCCTCCGTTCTCCGGGGCCCCGTCATGCCCTCTCGCAGCGACTCTAGTTACTCCCTGACCGGCTATACGTCTCGCAGCTTCACGCACCTGCGCGTCCGGCGGGCCTGGCTTCAAGTCCTCCTCCTTCTCGGCTTCATTCAGATGGTCCTGGGCATCTTGATCGTCACGCTGAGCCTCCTGGTGACCACCAACATCTCTCCACAGAACTCCATCCGCAGCTCGTGCCCCATCTGGGCCGGTTTCCCGGTGAGTCTACTCGTGGGTAGAATTCTTGATTGAAGAATTCAAAGCAAGGCATTGAAATGGACTGCAGCTCCCAGAATCCCCCAGGCAAGGGAGGCCAATGGGATTCTGGGAAATCATGATCCACAGCCAGTGTGGTGCAGTGGTTGGAGTTAAAGGATCCTGCATTTATTGGTTGGTTGGTTGGTTTTATTTTATTTTATTTAAAATATTTCTATTTCTATTCTATTTCGTTGCCGATCCTAAGAGGCAAAGAACATATTCTTGGGTTTGGTCAATCTTTTCAAGGTGCAATATCAGAACTGGCCACTGGGGGGAACCAAGGATAATTTCCCTATATTTTTCTGGCCCAGAATGAAAAATACCATGTGTTAATAGTCTGGTTGTCAAGGGGGTGGGGGGAATGTATGTAGGAGGAGTAGCTCCTTTCACAAATTTCTCTCCAAGGCTGATTCATTCTTTGTTACGCTCAATTAATAAGAAAAGGCTGACTTTGTAGGTATCCCTGCACCAATGTTAAAGGCAGACATTTTACCATGGAAAGAAGAAATGTCTTTATGTTTAGATTTATTAGTTAGCTTGATGTTTTTCCTCCAGTGAGATGAAGATGGGGTACATGGCTCTCTTCCACCTCCATTTTGTCACCACCATCACCCTCTGAGGTAGGCCAGGCAGAAAGAGGGTAACTGGTTCAGTATCACCTAGTTAGTTCCATGCCTCAGTGAGGACTAGAACCTTGATCTCTTAACTTCCAGTTGAATACTCGAACAAGCACACTTAAAGCGCAGAGCAAAGAACACGGCCCTTGGAGAATAGGGTTAATAGCCATGCTTGCTTCATGGATCCTCCATGTACAGAGGCAGTGTGCCTCTGAATACCGAGTCACGAGGATAAAACAACAAGCTTCATTTCTACATTTTGGGCTTTGGAGAGAAAGCTGGCAGGCAAACAGGATGCGGGGTGAGGCTCGCCTTTAGTCTAATTGAGAGATGTTAATTTTGTTCTCAGTTCCTACCTTCAGCTAACCTAAGCTGGCTGGATAGCTCAGTGGTCTCTGGCTGTGGAGGCAAAGGTTGGGGGTTTCGATTCCCCCCCCCCCGGGCCCCCAGGGAGAAGAGCCAGCCTGGGTTGCCTTGGGGCCAGTGGCATGGTCCCAGGGCTCCCCCTAGAGGAAGGAAAGGGTCAAGCGCTTCTGTGTATTCTCTCCCTGGGAAACCCCGGAAAGGGTTGCCATCAGTCAGAATTGACTTGGCGGCACACAGTTATTCTTCTATTGGGGAGACGTCATGATGCAATCTGTATTTAAATGTGAGAAGCGGAGGCCGTGTGGCCTGTGCCGCAGACCTGCGCATGACAAGGGGCCTTACTGCCCATGCGCAAACGCCTTTTGCACCCAAGACACCCTAGAGCCGGGAGGCCTCCCTCCCCCCGGTCCCTAAACCCCTGGAGAGTCCCATTTCTAGAAAGACCGAAGGCTCGCAACCTTGAGCGACTCCCTCGAAGGCCAGCGGCGTTTGTTATCTCGAGAGGGTTTCTATCTGCTGAGTTTGAAATCGCCTCGGATGGAAGAACGCCGTGATTAATAATTCAGGTAGAGATGATCTTCATTAAGGAAAAGAGGAGGAAAGAAGAGAAACCCACAGCCTAGGCAGAAATGCGCCTTCCTCTGGCCACGATATTCATTTCAGCTGCCAAGGAAGAGAGATGGGGCGCAGGAGGCCTTCTTTCCGAAAACTGGCCGTGGGAAAGACCATTTCACCGTACTCCCGAACTCGGGTCTTCACTGCAGTTAACCATTCCCCCCCCCCCATCAGATGAGAATTCATTGGTTCATTTATTTATTCTAATTATTTATACCCCGCCTTTTGCATGACAAAGTGCCTCAAGGCGGCTTAATTTTATTTTATTTTTATAAAGAAAAGAACCAAGACCAAATCCAGTTTAAAAAGAGAATAGGTGGCAATATGAAAAAGCATATTAGATACTAAAACACCGTCGGATAAAATCATTTTAAAAACTCATTTGAAAAAAGGTTAAAAGTCCCACTTCTCCCTGTTAAAAACCATTCCTCGGCAGGCTGAAGAGAAAACTCTTCTCCTACAGGGGCAAAGATAATGACTGAGGAGGTCAGCATGGCATCCTGTGGCAGAGAGTTCCACAGGCTGGGAACGGGTATTGAAAAAAAAGCCTTCCTTTGGTCTCCTGGCCAAGTTTGCCTGCGAGGGTGGTGAGACTGTGAGGAAACGGGTGTGAAAATGCCACCGTTTCAGGTTTTTGGCTTCTGCCGTTGTGATTGCTTGTTTTGTTAATCACCTGATAAATGTCTGTTCTTAATCATTACTAATTTTTCACGCATGGAAATATCCCAAGGTGACTTTTCCTTGCTGTAAAATACAGCGCAGGGCCCGTCCGACGTGACAGAAACGAAATTTTAAAAAAATTAATTTATGGGTGGAATTTAAGGGGGGGGGGGAAGACCTTGTTTTTCTGCAAGGGTGTAGTGTGGGACTTGGTATAACTCATGGTGGGTCTTAAAATGGTGCAATTCCTCCTCATCTCCCCGGCACCCTTCAAGGTCGTCCACCTCGGTTCCGAGGGATTAAATCCACTCTTCTGGGTTATCTGTGTTTCCACCTCTGTTTATCTGGAAATGGTGACCCAGTAACTGGAAATGAGCTGGCTGGATGCTTCAGTGGTTTAGGTACCTGGCTGTGGAGCCAGAGGTTGGGAGTTCGAATCCCCCACTGTGGAAAAGAGCCAGCCTGGGTGGCCTTGGGCAAGCGGCGCCGTCCCAGGGCTCCCCCTAGAGGAAGGGAAGGGTAAAGCACTTGTGAGTGTTCTCTACCTGGAAAACCCTGAACGAGGGTGGCCATAATTCGGAATTAACTTCACAGCGCATGGTTATGATTAACTGGAAACGAATCTGCCAGTAAGTAATGGATCTGAGGCGGCACCTTCGTCTCTGTCCACGTCTCGTCTCTTCCCTCTCTCTTTCTCTCCAGCTGGCATTCTCCGGTGTGGTTGGCATTGTTTCCTGGAGACGTCCGTTCACCCCCGTGGTAAGCTCAAAAACATATATTTTTAAAATAAAGAATTAAAAAAAAAGCTCCTGATGAGGGCAGGGTGGTGCTAACCAAGATCCACAGTTTTATGGGCCCCATAGCTTCTTCTGCCTCTTGATCGAGCCAGCCCAACCTGTCCCCTTCAACTATGTATTACTGTACCCACTGAACCACGAGCCCCACGGCCCATGAGAGCTTACGCCCAATTAAATTTAAGTGACTTCCCTATGAAATGTTTGCCTTACTGTAACTGTTTTCTGGCGACGTTGATTCACAGCTGGCCACTCCTAGGATTTTGGAACAATTGTTTTTATTTGCATGGCAGATTAGCAAGTTAGCAAACACTTCCAGCCACAAATGAAATCTGTATCAAATCTTAATGCAAGGAACCCTAAATCTGCCGTGATTCAGTGTGAGGGCATGAATTTGAACCCCAAACTTCCCAGACTCTAGTTCTTGTTGCCAATTGCCACCACCGCCTCCTCTTTTTGACGGATTTAACCCTTTTCCTCTCTTTTTCTTTCCTTCTTCCTGTCCAGATCACTTTTTCCACCCTTCTCTCCATCCTCGGGGTCATGCTTAGCTTGGCTGGTTCCATCTTGTCCTGTCAACACACCCAGAAAGTGAAGGCCTGGGAGGTTTGTGAGCGAGCACGCCAGCGAGACCTCCCCCCGGTCATGAAAGAAGAGGGGTGGAGGCGAACCCTGAAGGTGGGCATCGGGGTAGAGGTGTACCGTGCAAAGGTGCCACCCGTCTAAAAGCTGGGTGTGTGTGTGTGTTAAACCTTAGGAGTGAAGGTTTTTGAGCAGGGAAGGGACGGCTCAAAGCAGGGGTGAGCCACCCCCAGCCGTCGGATTGAATCCGGCTCTTCTTTGGCCCCACTGAGTTCTCAGGCAGGCCCATGTCTTCTTCCCTCTAGCATCCTCCTCCTTTTGGCAGCTTTTGCACCTTCTCGAAGGTGGGCAGGCGAGTGGAAACGAGAGGTTTGAAATGGAAGTATGGTGGTATTATTTTGGGGGGGGGGGTGGTGGAGGACGGCTTTCACCTATTCCCCTTTGGAACCGCCTGCCACAAGAAGGGGTCCCATCCCCAGAGGTTCTCCAAGGTTGAACCCAGGGCTATCAAAATGCTTGGTGGTATATGAAGCGCCTGATGAGATCAGCCGCTGCCCTGGAGCGTGTTCAGTCTTAAAAACTGTAGAAAGGCAGAGAAGAGATAGAGAGGGAAATCAAGAGGACTGCCATTCAGAATTTTTGCACAACAGATCCCATCATTCTCAATTCTGGGTGTTCCAACTAACAGAGAGAGAGACACCTAAATGTGGCTCGCCTGGGAACAAGGCCTAGCCTGAAAGGCTTTGTGGTTAAGCACAGGCTGAGTTCTGTCCAGGCTTCCTGTTCAGATAGGAAGGTGCCCCAGTGGTAGCTGGGAGTGTCCATACTGAGTAGAAAGGTAGGGGGAGCTGGGCCTATGCTAGTTAATGCAGCCTTACAGCTTAGGCCTTTCTCCCAGGCGAGCCATTTAATAATCTCTTAAGTGGAAATCCCAGAACGGAGAATTTTGGGGTTAGTAGTCAAAAAGTTCCAAATGGCATATGTCTAGAAATCAAGTCCTCCAGGAGCTGTTCAAGGTCCTGAACTTATTTCCTGGTTCAGCCCCTTTGACAGAGTCTGTAAAGTTCAACCTGAATCCAGAGCGGATTCACTAAGCCACTAAAATTGGGCCTACCGGCCTCCGTTGGCATGAGGGAACATCAGTTGATGTCAGCTAGGAGAAGAAGCTATGCAAAGATGTCCTGAGATGCAGCTCTCAGCATGCTGGGGCGCAAAAGAGAAATGGCAAAGACTGCAAAACCCTGGATGCAGCGTGACTGCGTGTTCAGGCAGGAACCATTGGGAGCTTGAGCTGTTTTTAGGTGAGAATGCGGCACCGACATGGAGTTTTCCTTCTTCTCCCACAGAGCAATCCCCAAAAGTGTTTCCATTACCCCAGGGATCACGGAATTCCTTGCAGGGCTAACAACGAGCCCAATCCAAGTTGCACCCAAATCCTTGTGGTTCTTAAGGTGAGCTGGTCTTTGGAGGCCTTGAAGGAGAGCGGTGTGCTAACCTTTGTGACGCCACATCGGACCTCTGCTGGGAAGAATTATGGTCATAATGTACCTTGCCTAAGGACTTGATTCTTTTCTGATCCAAGATCAAAAGTAAATTGCCAGTAAATTGAAAAGCTTTAAAACTTAATACAAGGGGGGAAAAGGAGGGAAAGTCATGCTGTATTTGGTATAAAATGCAACAGTATAAAAAGCTGTGGATGGGATTTTCAGATTTTTTTGGACGACCAGTGCCATAATTCCCCATTCTGGGAGTTCTATGTACCTTACAGATCTCTAAATGTGGCTCACCTGGGAGAAAGGCCTAAACTCAACTAGGCTTAGTTCTGCCCAAATTTCCTGTTCCTTCCTCAATGCTTGGTGGGAGTTTTCCTTCTGAGCAGGAAGCTTGGGAGCATCAGTAGGGTGTCAGGAGAGGGAGATGAATATAAGGAAAGATGTGTTGTTGTTTTTACTTCCGGAAGGTTTTTTTTAAAGGGGTGGAGAGAAGGTTTCCTCTTATACAAGACTAGTATTCTTTGAGCTACCTAAGGACCGGCCTTCATACCAATGGAATTAGGAGAATCGTCTTAACACCAACATTCCCAGATCATGGAAGAGCGAGAATAAACCATTCATGATACGGTTGTGAAATAACACAAACCCCCTAGACCAGCTGCTTCTCCTCATAGTTTGAACAATTTTGTGGCACCTTCTTGACAATCTCTTGATCAGGGGAGGTCATTTTTGATGGCCAAAGGTGTGGTTGCGGGAGGGCAAGGTCCATGGTCTTCTGAAATATATTTCCGGAATGCTGTTCCTCCTTTTTGTTAAAAAAAATAATAATCTGTTTTTTGTTTAATGTTCCTCCTTTTTACCCCACTACCTTTCCAGACCATCCGAAAGGGAAATCAATTTGCTGATCTCATTGGGCAGTGAATTTGCAGGGAGTAAATCCAACTCGACTTGATCAGCATTTATTTATTTTGTTTTGCACGGATGTGTCAATTAAAAGAAAGGTGCAACTCAGGGGAAGAAAATTAGAAAAATAATAATTTAGCCCGTTCTGCATGGCTCTTCTGCTTTGCAGCCAGAGACCTAAACCACTGAGCTCTCCAGCCGTTCTCATCGGGTTAGAGGTGTCACTGATTCAGCTTTCTCCCGTGCAGATGGCATGCTCAGCTGTTGAGCCCCTTCCTTTAGAAATGAAAAGTGAGGCGCTAGTCCTCATTGTTCTGAAGAAAGGGGCTGAGGCGAAATGGAAACCGCAGGTGAGATCTTTGAGATGTGTTCTGTGAAGTACAACAATGGGATCGTCGCTCCCAGCTCTGCCTCGAGAAAGCTAGCAGTTCAGCGGCTGATCGGGCGCTTTGGCTGCTCAGTGGTGACCTGCCTCGTTCTCTACCCCCCCCCCGCCCGAAGAGAGGGGTAGCTCCCTTTTTCTCCTGGTTGTAAACTTGCGTCTGCTGTCCGAAGTGGGCTTCGGGGTGAGGCAAGCCCTCGGAGGGCTCTGATCCGGCAAAGCGGGCCTCGTTGCCTTCATGCGGACTAGCAGCTTGATTAAAGGGAGATCTTGTTTCCTCTTTCAAGCTCCTTTGGGAGAGACGTCTCCGAAGGGGTGTATTTTGTAACTGAAAAGCAAATAAATGATGACTTAGCTCAGCCTGGCTTCCTGTGAGCGTGATGGGGAGGGGAGCAGTTGACCAGCCCGCTTCCTCTTCCCTCAGGACCCTGCTGTCATCCAGCACAGGCCGACTTCCGAATATGCAACTTTGGACATCTACAATCCGTTCGACAAGTCGGGGGTAAGAGAGACATTGTGTATTCCCCTCCCCCCGGCCCCAGAACTGGGTGTGGGCATATGTGAGTGAGCAAGACAGCAATTATGGTTGCCTGTATTTAATTTATACATTTAATTTTGAAGCCCTTTTACTTTAGCGCTCTGTATCCTGACAGGACCTTTTCAGTGTTTGTTCCTGGACTGTGGAACTCCCTTCCACTGGAAATTGATCTCTTTCCTGCTCTCCAAAAGCTTTTCCTTTCAAGCCGTTGCCCGTCATAGCAAGGCTGCCGAGGAAGGGCCTTTTAAGGGAGGGTGCTCTGTGTTTCCAGTTTTATGCTTTCTCTGGCACGCTTTTCCGTCGGTCCGCGTTGTTTGAAGGCGAGGGTAGTTTTAATAATGGCAATACAGTGGGCCTCGCTACACAATGTTAATCCGTTCCACGAGGATCGCTGTCTAGCGAAAACATAGTCTAGCGAAGCACGTTTTCCCATTGGAATGCATTGAAATCGCTTCAATGCGTTCCAAGGGAAAACGCAGTCGTCTTGCGAAATTTCCCATAGGGAAACCTCGTCTAGCGAGTGAGGGTCCCCATAGGAATGCACTGACAGCTGCACTGACAGCTTTTCACCACTAGTCGGCGCACTCCTATGGGGAAACCTCATCGTCTAGTGAAAATCGCCATAGGGAAACATCGTTTTGCGAAGCGCAGTAGCGCTCGCAAAAAGGCATCGTCTAGCGATTTCCTCGTCCTGCGAGGCAATCGTCTAGCGAGGCACCACTGTATTGCGTTTTTAATGCTCTAACATGGTGTTTTTATTGTATCTGGGCTTTTCCCTCCCCCAGTCCATAATCTGTCTTGGTTTCTATATGAGAGGAAAGGAAGGAAGGTTATGACCCATGTTCTTGTGTGAGCCTTCTGATGGTTCAGGGGGAATTGTGCAGGAGATGCTCCTGGCTAGATCTGTGCTTGCATTTTTCCCCCCCAAAACGATGAGGTCTACAAACTTGGCCGGGCCTTCTTTTTTCCTTCAAAGATGGCTGTTTCTCCTCCTCTTCCAGGTCCGGGACAAGCCCCACGGTATTGTAACCTGCACAACAGCCCGCAGTGTGAGCTGGTTCTTTTTAGAAGGGGTGTGTGTGTCTGTTTCTACAAGAAAAAGGAAGCATTTATAGGAAGTCCGGCTTTTCGTGAATTGGGCTTGGTGTTTTGTGCCTGGATGGCCAGTGGCTTTTGAGAGTCTCGGACCCGAAGACGGAGAGACTTGGCCATCAAATCGGGAAGTCTGCAATTTGAATTTTCTGTCTGCCTTAAGGTAGGCTTAAGCAAGCTTGCCCGGCCTCGGTATTCTCCATCTACAATATGGGAAGAATCCCGTAGGAAGTGTCTGAACTGTAAAGTTTTGGACTCTCATGCCCAGAAAGAGGATTCTGGGGGTTGTAGTCCGCAAATCAACATTTCTAAGTTTTGGGAAGAATAATAGACCATTCCACCACCACCCCGCCCTCCAGGCTGTTTTATTTATATATAACCTTTCAGCTAATTTTGAGCCTTGTTTATCCTCTCCGATGCAGCAGCCCCCCCCCCCCCGTACAAGCCCCCGGCGTCGACTCAGACGGTCCCCCCAGCGTCCGCTCCGGCTGAACAGCCGACCAAGAAAGTGAGCCCCGCAGAGACCAGGAATTACGGCTCCTATGGCACACAGGTAAGAGGCTGTAACGACACGAGGATTCTTTGGGGGTTCAGAGAAAGGATTCTCGGGGCTGGTTTTGCTGGGAAATTGGGTCCCCCCCCTTTCCTTTCTGATTTACCAAGTCAAGCCTCAGTGGCATAATTTTAGGCCTATGCGAAAAAAGAGAGATCTGTTTGGGGACTGATATGAACTATTCAGATTGTCTCAACATTTGATTATTTTACAGGCATTTTGTTCTTAATAATAATAGTAATAATAGTTTGTCTCCTCTTGCTTGCCACTGTTATGATCCTCTTGATTGCTCCCGTTATCATCGTCGTCATCTTAGAACTGCAGAGCTCGAAGGGACCTTATGGATCATAGAGTCTAGCCCCTGCCAAGGAGGCACAGCAGAGATTTGAACTCCCAACCTCTGGCTCCGCATAACTATGTTATTAAGCTCCTTCCTTCCTTCCTTCCTTCCTTCCTTCCTTCCTTCCTTCCTTCCTTCCTTCCTTCCTTCCTTCCTTCCTTCCTTCCTTCCTTCCTTCCTTCCTTCCTTCCTTCCTTCCTTCCTTCCTTCCTTCCTTCCTTCCTTCATTCATTCATTCATTCCATCATCAGCTCCTTCCTTCCTTCCTTCCTTCCTTCCTTCCTTCCTTCGTTCCTTTCTTTCTTCGAAAGCTATCATGAGGGCTAGCAACATGATTTGTTTTAAAAAGTGAAGCTGATATTTTCAGACTGCTCCATATGCGCCCAATTCTGTGTTTTTACATGGTGGGTGATGAGATTGCCCTTCCTTAGTCTGACTAGACCTGGCCTCTAAAATCTTTCAGCCTCTAGAATACTTTAGCTTTCGTGTCTTGTAGCCCCTTGCACCCGTCTCTCCTTGGTGGGGCTGATTGTACTTGTAGATCAAAACATCTGGAGAACTAAATTTTACCAGTCTTATACTGAAGGTCATCAGCTGTGTCTTTTTCCAAGGGTGCTAACACTTTTCTCATTTCCCTTTCTTTGCCGTCATGTCTCTTGCGATAAAAGATGGATTTATGAAAAAAAAAAAAATGAATAAACGGGTCTATTTCTCATTCGGGACTGTGCATGGGGTCTCTGTTTTTGATTCGGGATTTGTAGTTAGTTGAGCAGCACCGAGCTGCCTTGAAACGCCTTGTGAGGAGATTACCTTGAATGGCCAGCGGGTTGAGCTGTTGCTTCAGCAAGGACCCCAGAGAGCGGGAGCAAAGCCATTCGCAGATTGCTGGGCTTCTCTTCCCTTAGCTCTTTCTTGTTTTCTTTCCTGCACCAGGAGTCGACCGCCACGGCCACGGCCAAACTCTTGAAACGGCAGGAAGAGCTGAACCGCAAAGCAGAAGAGTTGGACCGGAGGGAGCGAGAATTGCAGAACGCCGCTCTCGGAAGTGGAGCAGGTAAGGGTCGCCTTGGGTCACAAGAAGGCTCTTTCTGGCGTCTCTGGAGTATCTGCTGAGTTCACACGTTCTCCTTATTTTGTGCTTATAGCCAGACAGAACAACTGGCCTCCGTTACCCTCCTTCTGTCCTGTGCAGCCATGTTTCTATCAAGATATCCCAGTAGAAATCCCCGTGGAGTCCCAGAAGACAGTCACTACTATGTACTACCTCTGGATGGGTGAGTATTTGAACCCAAAAGGCCACAGTTTAGTGGGGGAATACATTTCTATTTTAGCTACCTTTATAACCCACCGCTCTTCCTCTGGGTGGGCAGAATGGTATTATCTGGCTCTCTTTCTTCCTACTTTATCATCACTCAAAATGGGATTTTCAGATTTTATGGACTACAAGTACCATGATTTTCTGTTTGGGGGGTTCTGACTACTTTGAGGACACCTTACCAACGCCTGAATGGGATGTACCCGGGAGAAAGGCTTAAATTTGAAAGTTGTGAGGTGTCGCTAGGCCTAGTTCCGCAGAAGCTTCCTGCTCAAAAAGAAAGCTCCCAGCTAGCACTGGGGCAGGAACAGGAAGCTTGGGTGCAGCTAGGCCGAGCTCAGCCTCAGAGCCTTTCATTTAAGGCCTTCCTCCCAGGTGAGCTTAAGGAAGCCATTCAGGGAAGGGAGGGCAACCTTGATAAAAGAGACCTTTGGGTCGTGTGGGCGGCATATAAATTAAATAAATAAATAAATAAATAAAATAAAAAAGGATGCTACAGAGTGGAAATTTCAGAGCTGGACATGCCTCTGAAAGGAAAGAAGGTGCCGAATGGTTCTTGTAGTCCTGACAAGTGGATAGCTGAGCAGAGGGCTGGTTTTTGGTTTGTTTGCTACCTCTCCTCCGTGGTGCAAAACCAGAATAAGACGTTTAGATTGGCACGGCTGAGGACAACTTCTGCCAGTTCCCCCAAACTTTCCTGATCCTTCTGAATTTTAGCCAAAACCCTTGCAGTCGTTTCTTTGGAGTTTTCCTTGTTGGGACCCCCGGCGCTGGAGGCTGCTTGGTCTTGAATGGGACATTGAGACCCCTTAGCCTTCCAAAAGACCTGCTCTTGGCAGAGGTACTATTGTTTGGAGCTGGTTTCTCGAGAAGTGAAGTCCCACATTTCGGGCTTCAAAATTTACTGGTATGCCCTGCCCTTCACGGCAGTGTGGTTGGTGAACTCTCCCCCCTTGTCCCCCCCCCCCCCCCGATCCACATTTTCTCTCTTATTTTTCCCTCTCGGTTTTTTCAGCCAGCATGGGCACCTTGCTGTTCAACTTCCTGGCATCGCTAGCCTGGTTCTGCGTGGACACCTCGACTGGCCCGGGCTTCGGCCTCTCCATCCTGTGGGCCTTGATCTTCACGCCATGCTCTTTCCTCTGCTGGTATCGGCCCATGTATAAGGCCTTCAGGTAAGCCATCCATTACCCTCCGGGACGGTCGGTGGATCGCTAAGAAAGTAGGCGCCAGGGCAGTTTGGTCCCCCTTTAACTGCCCGGCTGCCCTCCTGTGGAATTTCATGACAACCTGCATGCTCTCCCAGCCAGGTTGGTGCTCAGCAGGGACCCGGTCTACCTGAACCAGCTAGTCCAGGCTTCCCCTGGTTCGTGCTGGAGGTAGACTGAGCCTTACAGGAGAGGTGGCTCCTGCACTACCTGCTCTCTGCGGGAGGGAGACCGGTTCTCCGATAGACCCACCTTGTATTGAAAGAAGAACCCTGAGCCCAGCACTGGACCCTGCTGGAGGGAGACCGGGGCTCTGAGAGAAATAAATGCTACTGACATGGCACCTATATTCATCACAGCCCAGACTCACTACCAAAGGCAGCCCGTCCATGCTGCCTCATGGTAGGGCCGGCCCATGAGCGGATCAATATTTCAGGAAGCTGAGAAATGAATTGAGAGTGGACAGTTGCCAGGAGAAAATGTATTGAACGTTTTGGCTCTTCCCCTTTTGGAGTCTGGGGTATAAAACTAGGTGACAGTACCTCTGAGCAAGTGCAGAGAGCACTCGTGTCACCCAAGACACTGTAGCTAATGCCCACGTGTCAGAAATCCCGGAGAACCAGGGGTTCCTGCTTAAGGGGTCGGTGCCTGTTTTCAAACAAAAATTAATCTCACACCTGTGTTCTTCTCAGAGCTTCGGAGCAACAAGTTACGGCAAACAAAATAACTAGTAATAGAAATAAATATCCCAGTAACTAGTTACTCGAGGGTAATGAGAGTGTGATGTAGTTACATTTCAGAAGTTAGAGAACACGAAAGGTGGTGACATTAAGAGCAAAAGAGCACTAGTAAAGTAACAATAATTTGCGTGGTGTAGAACAACGAGAAGTTACTTTTCAAATAACGGATGAGGAATGGGTTCGAATTACTTCCTAAAATCAGGTTTCCAAGCTCTGTTTTTGTCTTTTCTGGAAATGCAGGATTGGGTGGGGTGACGGAACAGGCGACCAGGAATCCGCTTTTCCTAGCGCGCCTCTACGTGTCTTTAGGGGCTGCGCAAAAAGCTTTCTTGGCTTGCTCTCTCTATCGCCACCTGCCCAGCAGTTTCCCTAAGGTGCCGGGTTGTGTGCATGTTTTAGTGTGTTTGTGTCAGGGAAGGGAGAAAGCCAGGGGGGCTCTGAGGTTAGACCAGTTGGGGTTTCGCCAGCTCTGGCTGCCTGCACTTAGCGTGGGGTGGGGAAGAGGAAGAGAGCCGAGTAGCAGCCGCTGGCAGAGGAAGCACTTCCATTAGCTGCCCTGGAAAGCCTCCGGGGAGCCATTTTGACAGCGAGAAAGAGAGGAGGAGGAGGAGGGGAGAGCGGCTAATAGCTCGAATCCGCTCGTTGCTCTTCTCTTTATGGCCAGGCCTCTTGATGGATCAGACCAGGTCTTCCTGATCTTCTGCTCTCAGGGGTGAAAGATGGCTGCCTTTTGTCAGCTGGACCGGCCCTACCAGAAGGCAAAAGGGGGGCTGTTTGCCTCAGGCGGCTGATAGTGGTGGGCAGCAAATTGTCAGAAGAGGGGGAACTGGGTGCAAAGCACCCTGGAGCCTGGCTCGGGCCTCTAAAAACTGGCTGGAGGATCTAATGGGTAGCGGAGGGTGATTTCCTACTGCTGTCATTGGAGAAAATTCGATTCGGTCTGATCGCTTTGATTTATGTGTAACAGGAAAAGACCATAATGTGCTTTTCCCCCTCCCACATGTGGAGATATTTTCTAAACAGGCCCTGGATTAGGGTGCTGAGGTCTATGGCACTGCATTATGGCAAAAGGTGCCATGGAAATCTATTGTTTCATATGGGCTGCCACGGCACAGCAGTCACAGAATTTGCTTGGGACTTAATAGATAAAGCTTCTAGTCCTCATGGTGTCATGAAACTGATTCCATGGCCCTGAGCCAGGCACTCCTTCCACACTGGGTTTTAGCCTGAACTTCAGACAAGGTGACAGAGCTTATCCCTCCCCCCAATAAGGTTCAGCACTATGGATAGTCTTTTTTAAAATTTCGAACAAAAACCTGGAGTGGGTAGTGGATCACTGTGGTGGATCGGCTAGTGTTGCACTAAACCCGGGGAGAATCGGGTTCAACTGCCCATCAAACACCTCTCTGCTCTTTATTAAGAAATCGTCAACATGCAGACAGAGGGTCTGCATGCAGGTCCTCCCGGGGAATCAAATGTGCCCCCCCCCAAAAAACTGCTACTTCCTTCTTAAGGTAAAGGTAAAGGTTCCCTTTGACATTTAGTCCAGTCGTGTCCGACTCTAGAGCCAGCGTTTGTCCGTAGACAGTTTCCATGGTCACGTGGCCAGCGCGACTAGACACAGAACACCGTTACCTTCCCACCGAGGTTTTACATGCTTTCGAACGGCTAGGTTGGCAGGAGCTGGGACAAGCGACGGGAGCTCACTCCGTCGCGTGGATTCGATCTTACGACGGCTGGTCTTCTGACCTTGCAGCCCAGAGGCTTCTGCGGTTTAACCCCCAGCGCCACCACGTCCCCACTTCCTTCTTACTCCGTACGTTTTCCTTCTAACTCCGGAATGCCTGTCTGCCTTTGCCCAGACACAAGCATTCTGTGCATGCTCAGAAGCATTTCCCCCGATTATTCATTCCACCCTACTGGCTGCAGAGCCAGATGTTGGGAGTTTGAGTCTCCATTGGGCCTCCCAGGAGAAGAAGCAGCCTGGGTAGCTTTGGGCCAACTACACAATCCCAGGGCACCTCCTCCAGAAAGGAATAGGAAGCCACTTCTGAATCTTCTCTCCCTGGAAAACCCCGGAAAGGGGCACTATAAGTCAGAATTGACTTGACAGCACATGATGATGATGATGATCTAGAAGGCAAGGATTGGCAAAGAAAGAAAGAAATAATGAAAGAAACCCTGCTGGATAGCTCAGTGATTTAGGTCTCTGGCTGTGGATCCAGAGGTTGGGAGTTCGAATCCCCACTGGGCCTCCTTGACAGGGGCTGGACTTGATGATCTATAGATAGCGGCTACTGCCTTTGAGAAAGGCTGGGTGGCTTTAAATGCAATGCATGTTTTCAGAAGCAGCTACCATCTTCATCTAACGCAGAATGCAAAAAACACTTGCGGAACAGGGTGGTTTGCAAATATAGTAGGACTCCTTATCCGCGGGACCAGTATCCACTGATTCAATTATCCACGGTCTGAAAACATTAAAAGCGAAATCTTAGAAACAAATATTTCTGAAGATGAAGTTATCGGAGCTAGCGTTCTCTGTTAAAAGAGTATTAACCACAATCCACATTTTTTGCAAAGGCAAAGCAGAAGAACCGATGAACAGTACATTTAAAAACATGTCCGTAAGCAGAAGCAACCGCTTGCTTTTCAACCCTTAGCCAGATCAGATGTTTGAAGGCCCGTGAGAAGCGGGGAGAAAACCGTGCCCTGTCAGTTCAAGCACATGCTGACTGGAGATAATAGGGGCTGTAGTCCAAAAATAAAAGGTTGCTAAGCTATGGCCCAGTCTCCACTAGCAGGGAGTTCCTGAGACTTCATTATACTTCATCTCAACACTGCTTTTTTCAATTTTAAGAAATACTTTAAGAGGATTTTTAATATGGATAAGATACTTGGTTTGCCTCTGCTGCTTATCATATCGTGGTTCTCTTATTTGGGGGTGGTGTATAGGTACATATATGTGATATCTCGTGTGGGGCAGTGGGTAAATTAATGACTGAGACTCCAGAGACCTGGGTTCGAATCCCCGCTCAGCCATTAAAACTCACGGGGTGTATGGAACTGGTCAAACCACTCTTTAAATAGCCCTGTTGGGATCACCGTAAGTCTATGGCCCATAACAACAAGTGTATACATGCCTTCTGCACTGGAAAAAATAGAGATTTTTAGAAACTTTAAGGACCATTTTAATGAGAGAAAAAACAGGACGTACAAGATGGTAGTAGAGCTGGCTGGAGAGCTCAGTGCTTTAAGTCTCTGAGCGTTGCAATATTAGGGTGCCCGTCTGAAAACAGAAATAGAACATGGAGAATGCAGGAAAAGAATGAAGCAACTTAGCCATCATCATCTTAGAACTGTTGAGCTGGAAGGGACCCTATGCCGGCCATCATTCTAGACAGCTGCCATGGGTGCCGTCAAAATTCAGGCTGCCCTCTGCTAGGTAAAGCTTGGCATCCTTTCTCCTGCTGGCAACGCGGGCACCCTATTGTGCCGCCATTTCGGGCTCTTTCCTGGCTTTTTGAATCATGAACACAGACGCTCCATACCCCACATTCATAAACCAGTGTGTGTGTGTTTTGGAAGAACTGAATATTATCTTTTAAGGATGTTCAGCTGCCTTGGCTCCTTTTTAAAGGAGAAAGGCGGGGTAACCATCTTTTAATAAAAGATAGATAAATCTATATATACAAATGAGCCTATTTTGTGCTTGTGCTTAACCACGGCTTGTCGTCAGCGGTATCAGAGATCCGGAGAAGGGAGATATTCATTTTTCATGCATCTATGAATAGAGAGGTCACTAACATACAAGGTTAGCCCTTTCCCTTTGGTCAACCTACTTGGCCAGCTCAGGTTGGCAGCGTTCTGTGACCTCACAAACCTTGGCCAGGCCATGTCCTGACAACAGTGTTACACGGGAGAAGGGAGACCAAGGTCACTCTGTTGAGAGACAGCCAGTGTGAAGGAATCACAGAGTCGATCCTCGGATTGTTCCCTGTTTTTCCATCAGAAAATGCTGTGTCTCACCGTGTTAATCGCGCACGTACTCGAGAAATGGACAAGAAGACCAAATCCTAATCTGGACGATCCTCCCGAGGAGGAAGAGAAAGGTGAGTCCAGGCGGGGGGAAAAAAGGCAGGAAATCCACCAAAATCGACCCGTATCACTCGATCTAGTCAGGAGGTGAGGTTGAGGAGCCTAACGCCGAGGGAGGCCCGGAAGGAAAAAAGAAGAAACCGGGCCTTCTCGGCAGTGGCTCCTCGCCTTTGGAATAAACTCCCCCCCTGAGATCCGCATGGCCCCTTCGCTGGGCATTTTCAAAAGCCAATTGAAAATGCTGGCTGTTTAAGCAGGCCTTCCCTCCAGCCACTATTTGATTTATTTTTTTCTTTTCCATCTTGAACAATTGATGACCGATGCTGTATATTGTTGTTATATTTTAAATTGTTTTATTTTTATGTGTTGTTGGCCGCCCAGAGTGGTCAATTGACTAAATGGGCGGGATCACAGGCATCCTTCAGTCTCGAGAGACTATGGTAACGTGCTCTGTGTGGAGGACTTTGACGCTGTATGCGAAGCTGGAGTGTCCTCTCCAGAGCACGAAGCCTGGGTAAAATAATATGGAGGATAGGCTGTTACCCAAGCAGCAGATCCCCCCTCTCCACATCGCTGAAAGAGTCCAATGGAAAGGCAAGAGCCAATACAACTGGTTCCAGCGATGTCGCAGGAGTTGGCAGAACGGCACGAACTGCCTCCGGGACTCCGGCTCCGGATTTTGCCTTGAGGTTAACTCCTGAAGCCTTTTCCATCAGTGGATATAGCCACAAGGCAGTGGAGGTTTGGAATCGGAGTTTCCCTTCTCCTAGATGGGCTGCCTTCCCAGGCTGACGAGCCCCACCTACCCGGGGTTATCAGCTGCACCAGTTATTCACATCCAGATCTTACCAAAAGCCTGCTTCATGCACATTTACTCTCTAGTTTTCCTCACTAAGAAAGATAACAGTTTTCCTGCAATGTGCCAAATTCATGCTAGAATCCACTGAACTCTTCGGTACAGATCTAGTATGCCTATATGCCGGAAGAATCTATCATCCATCAAAAAAATGGAACTATATATTAATAGTTGCCATTGACAGATAAAGAAGGTGGTAGCAAAAGGGAATCAGGGTGAAGCCTCAGGAGGTGGAACTTTTTGACAGCTTCCCATCTGTAGTCTATTGACTAGATAGACTAATAGAGTAGTCTATTGACTAGATGGGCGGGATATAAATTCAATAAATAAATAAATAAATCTGTCCTTAAAGCTGGCAGAAGCTGTATATTTTCTTACTTTATGCTTGTACTGCACTGTATAATTGTATCCTTTAATTTGAGAAAGTATCATGTGCAAGGTTGGGCAAAATCAAATACTAAATATGGAGAATTGCAGGAAATCTTTCATAGATTGAATAGGGCAAAAGTGCCAGATCTCTCTCTCGATCTCTCTCTGTTAATACCCTCTGTTTTCAAGCCAGCTGTGGAGAAATTCTCTCCCCCATGATGAGCACAGAGATGAAGGCTAAGCACACAAGATCTTCTGTTCACATAAAGAAGCTAAGAGCCAGCCTGTAAAACCTCCCACAGAGTAACTTCATTAAGATTTGGAACTCAGTGAGAACAAACAGACATCTTTTACCACTTAAGAAAGACCCACTTCTAAATCAGACATGAGAAACCACAATACACAGAAATCTGTCTCCAACCATTTCAATCTACCAGGGCACTCTTCAAAAAATAAGAAATTTGCTATTCTGGAAAAGAAACACCACACAACAAGAATACAGAGGGAAACAGCAGAGATAAAATGTATATGCATTATGGACACCCATATAAATGGATTAAATATCAGTCAAGGTTTCTTAAGTCATTACCAAATATAATACCTATGCTGTTATTTTCCTTCACAACTATCAGACCCATCTTTCAATACAAGGTTCAAAGGTAAAAACTTAATATTCTCTATACTAACACGCATTGTTACTCTGCTGTCTCCTTTAACCATGTTATTGCTCACAGTTGGTGTTTACAGTACCACCCCAAAAAACACCTTCTCCATCTTTTTTGCTCTTGCTTTGTTTTCTATCTCTTGTAGGAATATTTACAAAACCAGACTTCAAAAGAACTGAATATCAAACATAGGTTATAAATTGCCACATGTGTGAGATGCAACCATACACCATTGACTCTTAAAGCTGGCATGAATGTTTTACTTGTGAACTCTGTACTTTACTCCATATGTCTGAAGAACTGGACTTGTTCACAAAAGCTCACGTTAAAATATAACAGTTAGCCTTTAAGATGCCATGAGGCTTTTTGTCTTTTTAATTTTTCTTTGTGTTCTGCCTGATATTGTGCTAACAATATAATCCAGTTTGAATTCAGCAATTTATTAAAATAATACCATTCATGAAGTGAGCTGGTAGATGAAGGGTGAAGCGATCTAATTTAGGATGCTAAGCAGAGCCAAGCCTGGTCACTTGGATAAGAGATCACCAGGTAAAAGGAAGGATCTCTAATTTGGAAAGAATCTTGCCTGGAATGGGGGAGAATTGCTGATACTTGATATTAGGTTAGATAGAACAACAGTCTGACTCAGTATAAAGCAACTTCAAGTGTTCCTGTGTTGAATCCATTCCATCTCCATCAGTGCACATACTTGCCTGAATAGAATTCCTCATCACTTAGGGTAGCCAGGATAACTACTAAAAAGAAAGCTGAATGAACCCCTCCTGATATGAGAATTGTATAAGACTAGCTGTATTGTCTGTAGTTTTGGAGAACTGAAGTCTGAAAAACCACTTATGGTGTGCAAATAACATTAATGATTTTACTATCAGGGCTGGGATGATATCATTATGAACATCAAGAGTGAGCCACTCCTATTTAAGGGTATATAAATAAATAAATAAATAAATAAATAAATAAATAAATAAATAAATAGGAAAGGACCGCAGTCCCTTGAACCTCATTTTCTCATGAAGCCACCTCTCCCCCCCCCCCCGTCTTGTAACAAGGTGTTTCTTTTTTTCCCTCCAAGGTGCCATCATCCTCACCTGCACCCCCTCCTGTGACCAAACACCGGGTGGTGTCATGAGTTCAGCCGAAGAAGATCTGGAATCTGAGGGGTTAATTACAGCTGAGGAGAATGCTGGGCAATCAGAATCGCAGGCAGCTGAATCACCACCAGATTCTCCTTCCCCAGTAGCCAGAGTGAGGGAGAAGCTTCGGCAAGGACTCATGACACGAAGATCCGAAGCCCGCATGAATGCTTCCCATAGGAACATCAGGTCGACCAGCCCTGAGATTTAGCAGAATGAGGCGTCTAGATGACTGCTGTTGCTATAAAATCTGCACCCAGAGGCTTGCAAGCTTGTGGAAGCAACAAGTCAACACCCTGGCTCACATCCACACTCCTGCTCATCTTGGACCTTGTTTTCTGGACCCTTGGCTTTGGACTCTGACTTCTGACTACGGTTTGTGTTTTGGCTCTGGCATTTTGGTGTCTGCTTTGCATCTTCTGGACTTCTGATATTGGACTTTTGCCTGTTAAAACCCCCGGAAACGTGACAGGTGGAGAAGTTCTTGGTGCTCCCCGAGCCCCCGAGCCCTGCGGTGGAGATGCCACAGAAGGCAGCGAAGTGGGAGGCTCAGAGGGAGACGTGTCCCTCCGGGTGGACCTGAACAAATTAGATGGAAAGTCCCAATTCGTAGCTGAAGCCAGCTGGGAGGCTTGTGGAGGTGCTTCTGGGGCTTTCTTGCTTTCTGTAGAAGACCCTCCTGAATCAGAGGATCATGGCCTGGGGGCTGAGGCCGATGGGGAGCAATCCCAATATAATCTGCCCCAAACCCCCACCCCACCCACCAATGTTTTCTTGGATGAGCCACCACCGGAGGAATTACCCAGGGCAGAAGAGGAGCAGGCCAATGGTGGGGATGAGGACAACCACCGTCTCCTCCTGGCGGAGATGCCCATGGCTGCCCCACCCAACCTGGAGGGGTGTGGGAACAGTGAGAAGATGACAGTTGCCATCATCCTCACCTGCACCCCCTCCTGTGCCCAAACACTGGGTGGAGAAGTTCTTGGTGCTCCCTGAGCCCCCGAGCCCTGCAGTGGGGATGCCACAGAAGGCAGTGAAGTGGGACGCTCAGAGGGAGACGTGTCCCTCCGGGTGGACCTGAACAAATTAGATGGAAAGTCCCAATTCGTAGCTAAAGCCAGCTGGGAGGCTTGTGGAGGTGCTTCTGGGGCTTTCTTGCCTTCTCCAGAAGACCCTCATGAATCGGAGGATCGTGGCCTGGGGGCTCAGGCCGATGGGGATATCCGCTTCCAGGACCAGCTACCCCTGCTGTGAGTATATGAAGACGAGGGAGTAAACCGGAGCAGAAGGGGAGGGCCTTTCTCCCTCCCTCCTTTTTGAATTTGCCCCACAGTGGGTTTCTGCTCAGGACCCTGTCGGAGGATTTTCCCTCTAAGCTTCTTTGTCCTCTTGCTTCCTTTTATAGGACCAAGGAGCAGGAACTGGAGAGGTGGTTCGAATTCCTGAACCAAGACCTGCAAGAAGTCATGGAGACGGAAGGTCAGGAGGGACAGTTTGACATTTTCTAGCGCTCAGTGTTTCTTCCGTCATAGCGCACAGCAGGATAAGAAACCGTTTTCTTTTGTAACTCTTCTCTGCTGCAGAGTTTGGGATGCTGGTTAACTTTTCTAGCTGTGCCACAAAAGGGCAGGGATTTACAGAGCAGAATAGCTTCACGTTTCCCAAAGTAGGCCACCCCTTTTTCTCACTAAGTGGCACCTGCAATCTCAATAACTCTCTCTCAGACATTAGGTGGAGAAAGAATAAAAGGTTTCATTACTTACCTTTCAATAGCAAACTCACAGTTTTCAAAACAAAACACTACACTTTTTTGCTTCTTTCTGTTCTCTTCAGTTTGGCAAAATGCCACCCCTCCGCAGACAGAGAAGCGGGACGAAGCTTAGCCAAGCAAACTGAAATCAGGACCAAGCCCGAAAGTGGTGGGAAGAGTGGGAAATTCGCTCATTCGTAACAATCAATATTTTGTTTCTTTTCCCTTGCTTCCAATTTCTCTCTCCCAACGGCGCAGAGGGGCTCAAGACGGACCTTCAGCAGCCGCGAGAGCAGCTCCTCCAGAAATCGCCCAATCAGAAGAACAAGTTGGTGGAAGATCTGGACCTCAAAGTGACGCAGTGAGTATTCCTGTTCCCGGTTGACGGGCAAAAGGGGGAGCCAACTAGGGGTGGGTGGGTTTATGGGCAAGAGGGAAAACCCCTGTTTCCTGTCCCATCTCCCAGGAACCGGGGTTTGAGATCAGCGGTTTCTCCAGTTTGTGGATACCCTCTCTGCCATCTGAGACAGTCACCCTGAGCTTAGGTGGACCCACGGGGCCTTTGGTGTAAGGCAGTGTCCTCTACTCCCATTCAAATGGCCTTTTATTGAGTCTCTTGAGGACTAGAACCTCCAGTTTGTTCCACTTGCGGGGCAGTGCGGTGCTGTCTATTTCCCGGCCGTCACATGACACATGGGGAAATGCGCTCCAGCCTGACCCGGATTCGTGGCCAAACTGGATCTTTTTGGTCCGATTATTGGGATATTACTTTTTGGGGGGGGGGGGTGTTTCGGGACGAAACAGATGGAAGGATGGCTTTAAGGGAGATGGCTTTTGTAAATGCAAGAAGAGGTTAACCCTGCTTTGTTTTGGGGTGTTTTTTTTTGGGGGGGGTCTCCAATCTTTAATGCTCCCTCTCGTCTTTCTTTCCTTCCTCTTTTCCTCATCCCCTGTTTCTTCCGAATTACTCCTGAATCTGACAGGGCTACAGAGGCGGGTCCCTGTCCTGGAATAGGGCAGCTACTGAGGAGGTGGAAACGCAGGAAGAAGAAAAGGTGTTCCATCTGTTGAGAGGGTCCGAGCTGGCCCAGAGGGACTCTCAGAGATCATCCAGTCCGTCCCTCTTCAGGAGAAGATCTGTCGAGAATCCACTGCGTCATCCCAGTTTCACCCAACAGCGTCGTCCCCGTCTAAGCAGCCATTCGGTTGTTTCTGCTTTCTCCACCCCCTTTCCTTCCCGCCCCCTCCAGGGTCCCCTCCCCACCCCCCTTTCCTTCCCGCCCCCTCCAGGGTCCCCTCCCCACCCCCTTTCCTTCCCGCCCCCTCCAGGGTCCCCACCCCACCCCCTTTCCTTCCCGCAACCCTCCAGGGTCCCCACCCCACCCCCTTTCCTTCCCGCAACCCTCCAGGGTCCCCTCCCCACCCCCTTTCCTTCCCGACCCCTCCAGGGTCCTCCCCACCCTCTTTCCTTTCCACGCCTAAATGTGTTGGTGTGTGATTTAGAACAATTTACCCATCTGGATAACTAACACACTTCTACTATGGAATAATGATCCGGGGTAACACCCACTGCCTCGTGATGAAGAACATCTTCTCTTGATTCGAAGCCGGTCCTAACATTAGGAAGAGCCCAGAGCAACAGGAAAAGACAGCAAAGTTACCACCATCCTACATTGCTACGGTGTTTTTACTGGCAGGTGCCTCGGGAATATCTTGCTTTATGGGTCCAAATCACCGTTGGCGCCGAATGACCTTACCTTGACTAGTGTAACCGGAGTCTGAAATTTGGGGCTGTGCCTCAGGCAGCGAAATGTCACGGGACACTCCCTGGTTGCGCCTGTGCGCAGACTAAAGTATGCTACAGGGCAGTTTGAGTCTTTTCATATTATCTCGTGTTGTCGAAAGAAGGTTTGGCGTTTCTCAGTTCGCAGGCAAGTCCCTCGGCTCCTGCAGCTCTCTAGCTCGGAAAGGGAAAAGCCCAAACTTGGGAAGTTCCTTTTAAAAACTCCAGCTACCTCAACCGTGGGTGAAAGTTCATTATGTTGAAAAACAAATTCATTATGTGTTTTGAGGCCTGTTACTTTTTTTGTTGTTACTGTGCCTTTTCCTTCCTAAAAAAAATAATAAACCAATAAAATGTAGTTCAATCCTTCTTGTTGCATTGCTTGAGAAACTGAACTTTGTTACGCCCTTCTTCTCAAAGAAGAAAAGAAAAAAGTAATTAGTTGCAGGTAGTTCTGTTACTTGTAACTCATTACTTCTCTCTGTGTGGAGGCTTCCAGAGACCTCTCTGAAACATTCAACACGGAGCCAGATTTTAAATCCATGTGCCACCCATCTGCCGGGTCAACATTTCATGGAATCAGAAGGAACTGGAGTTTTAGGGCAGAATCTCTGTGGTTTTCTTGGTTACCTGGGCGCTCTCCCTGTTGAACGCCGGGCGCGGGGACCTCTTCAGCAGCCAGCCCCACACTCTTGCTGTCCGTCCCCGCCTTGGGGGCTCCGTCCTTTTCGTTTTGACGTCCCTCGTGCCCCCCAAAACCAGAGGAGGAAAAAGCCCAGAGCCTTCAGCTTGCCAAAGCACACCCCCCCCTTTTGTCCCCGCTGGTTGAGCCTCCAGCCAGCCGGGGACAATGGGAGTCCTTGCCTTGCCATCTTTCCTCAAAAATAGCTCCAGCGGCGTTTGGCTGGGCTTCGCGGAGTGAGCAGTGCCACATGAGCGGGAGAAGAGAGCGCCAGGCAGCTGGGCTGTGGGAGCGCCCGCATGCGCCCTGGGTGGCATCCCGCATGCGCAGGGGCTTGGAGGAGCCAATTGGGGGGGGGGATCCGACCTGTGTCGAAGCAGCCAGCAGAGAATCCCACCCGAGAGCGAGCAGCCACCCCCCACACTTGACCTGTGCAACCCTACTGTGTCTGCCACCCTTACTTGAAATGTTCGCACACGTGCCCAGCTCCCTGGCGTGTGCCCCCTCCTGCCCCACACGCGCCAGGGAGCCCTACTGTGTCTAGCCTGGCCCCAGCGAGGGACGGGCCGAAACCTGTGAAGCGAGACCAAATAAACCTACAGTTGCCTCTGTGGTGTGTGTGTGGTATTGCTGTCCAGCTCAGGAAAGGGGGCTTTTGCGCGGGTTCGAGGATGAACGAAGTTTAGGGTTTGTGCTTTCCGGGAAGAACACCCCCCTCCCCAGAGCTCTTCCTCCGTGTGGAAGAGGTCTTGGATTCGAATCCCTGGAATCTCCATGCAAGGAGAAAACACGCATCAGTCGGTTCAGAACCAGCACGAACTCCCCGGGTCATGCCTCCTGAGCATAATAAAAATTTAACCCGATGCACCTAGAAGGGCACCTAGTGAGGTTTTCCATGTGAAGCTTTCATTTGGGGGATTTTAAGGGAGATGGGCCAGTGGGAGTCTCGGAGAATACAGGATAGCGCAGACCTGGGCAAAGTGCGGCCCGAGGGCCACATACGGCCCGCGAGCCGCTCCTGTCCGGCCCGCCGGTCGTCGCTCCAGTCCGGTGTTCAAGCACTTGTTCAAGCCCAAGACAGACTGGATTTCTCTCACTGAACAAGTTGAACATCAAAACCATTTATAGCTTTTTGTCTAAAGTTGATCAGTTGCTTATCTTTTATTTTTAAGTAAAGTTGGTCCGGCCCCCGAACACAGTTCAGATTTTTCATGTGGCCCCCTATAGAAATTAATTGCCCACCCCTGCCCTAAAGGGACAGGTGAGCATCTGACATGGATGGATCACAAAACACCTCTGTGGGATTCCTTAGAATATTAATTTCTATATTTTGTAAAATAAAATGAAAGAGATATTCCCCTAAGCCGTAGGTTTCCTAATTTATTCATTATCTCAGAAATTAAGAATGGTAGGACCGTTCTAATGAGAGTGTAACCTCTTAATGAGAGTGAAAGAGGAGAGCGCAAAAAATGGTCTGAAGCTCAACATCAAAAAAATGAAGATCATGGCCACGGGCCCCATCACCTCCTGGCAAATAGAAGGGGAAGATATGGAGGCAGTGACAGATTTTACTTTCTTGGGCTCCACGATCACTGCAGATGGTGACAGCAGCCACGAAATTAAAAGACGCCTGCTTCTTGGGAGGAAAGCGATGACAAACCTAGACAGCATCTTAAAAAGCAAAGACATCACCTTGCTGACAAAGGTCCGCATAGTCAAAGCTATGGTTTTTCCAGTAGTGATGTATGGAAGTGAGAGCTGGACCATAAAGAAGGCTGACCGCCGAAGAATTGATGCTTTTGAATTGTGGTGCTGGAGGAGACTCTTGAGAGTCCCCTGGACTGCAAGGAGAACAAACCTATCCGTTTTGCAGGAAATCAACCCTGAGTGCTCCCTGGAAGGACAGATCCTGAAGCTGAGGCTCCAATACTTTGGCCATCTCATGAAAAGAGAAAACTCCCTGGAAAAGACCCTGATGTTGGGAAAGTGTGAAGGCAAGAGGAGAAGGGGACGACAGAGGACGAGATGGTTGGACAGTGTCATCGAAGCGACCAACATGAATTTGACCCAACTTCAGGAGGCAGTGGAAGACAGGAGGGCCTGGCGTGCTCTGGTCCATGGGGTCACGAAGAGTCGGACATGACTAAACGACTAAACAACAACAACAGGACCGTTCTCCTTCATTTCCACCCACATAAATTTATTTAATTGAACCTCAACCTGTTTAGGAAGGCATTTCTTAGAGACCCTAAATGCTCATTCATCAGAAACCAGACAAAAACCCCACTCAACTGCAGTGGCTGGATCAAGGTCGACGTTGTATGGCCAGAGTAGCTTCACCATACCTGATGATAAAACCGCTCTGAAAAGATAATCTAATGTAAATACGGATCAACCACCAGGGAAGCATAAAAGAATAAAATAAGCATTCAAATTGCAACATTAACTTGTAGAGAGTGTGAATCAAGGCAATGAGTTTTGTCTTTCCATGGCTCGTTTAACGAATTTACTGGTCCTGTAGGCTATCTAGTAGTCTCTGCCAGCTAGCAGAAAGAAAACTGCACAGAAAGGGGAGTTGTTCTTGATCCCTGTTGTTAAGGGTTTAAGATATCAATCCCTCAAATCCACATGCAGAGGGCATTCTGAGAAAAAATGCAGCCAGAAGGGGCACCACCAAACCGTGTACTGGTCTTCCCTCCAATTTAGGAAGAGTTTCACAAATGTCTTTGATATTTAAAAGAAAATAAAGATATTTTTTACCCATTCTTATGAGAGATTTTGGATGGTAAGTTACCAAAAGCTGACGTAGCTGAGCAGGAAGGAAATCCGCAAACACAACTGGAAAAACCTGAGAAGGTGAGAAATGGATACGATTAGTTCTGGCATGCCCAAGGGGTGGTTCTGGTTGGCAGGATGGATTTCGTGAAGCATAGGACAGCACTAGTCATTAATTAAAAATTAATATTTATAGCGTATGTGATTGGTACCAAGGTTACATGTTGGGCATCTTCCCCTCCTCCTGTCACTGCCCAGGGATAGCAGAACGCCCACCCAAAGCCTGCCCTGTTTCAACATGGAAGGAAACCCATCGGGACCAATCACGCTGGCATCGGAGGGTGCAAGTGGAGAGAGCGCAATCAGTGACAAATCCAGCTCTTATTTATTACAGGAAACACCCAAACTGCTTTCAGAGGAACATGAAGAACAGCCAGTTAGTTTAGATAGACCTGAAAGTTCTCACAATTACTACAATTCTTTCTGTTTTTCTCAGAGGCCCTGCTCGTCTAACCTCACCCCGGAGAGCCCACTTCTAGGGTCGCCAGACGTCAGGCAAAAGGAGGACATGTCCTCCTTTTTAGCCTAATGTCCTCCATCCGGCAGGCAAAAGATAAAAACCTTTAAAATGTCAGGCTTTTTAATATTTTATGTTATAATTTTGGATGGCAGAGAGAGAGGTGGAAGGACCCCCCCTCCCTCTGTCCTTCCCCACCCCCGCCCGCCCGCCCGCCCCCCGTTACCTGCCGCCGGCGCCGGAGCGCAGCCCTTGCCCCCTCCCGCCGCCGCCGCGGCTGCTCGGTGATCCGCCATGCCCGCCCAGCCCATGTGGAACCCAGAACGGCAGCGCGAGCAGAGCGCCGCGCATGCCGAGCCAGGCAGGAGCAAGCGGCGCCTGAGCACATCAATGTGAAGGTGAGCGCCTCGACTGTGTGTGTTCAAAGTCCCTTTCGGGGACTCCAACTCCCACACTCCCCAGCCTTGAACTTATGACCCTCGAGGGAGGGGAGGCTGCCTCATTTGGCTTTGCACGGCACCGCTTTCCCTCTGCCTGCGCCAGAGCCTTGTTTGGGTGTCCAGATGAGCAAGGTTGCCTCTGAGCCTGTGCAGAGTGGGAGCGGCCGGGCGATCCCACAGCCAGGCTGGGGTGGGTTCAGGTACAATTGGCTGTTTAAATAATGGTTTTTGGTATTTTGAAAAAAAGCCCCATTGAATTTATTTTTATTTCTTAACATGACTGTTTCTTGGTTTGGTTCACTAAGACAGAGGTCATCAACCCCCGGTCCACGGCTCGGTGCCGGTCCGTGGCCTGAGCCGGACCCGGCCGCAGAGACAGACTTCCCCGGCCCCCCGCACGCACTCCACTCCCCACAGCTGCTTTGTGCACACACATGCGTGCCAGCGCCAGCATGAGCGCTCCCCCCCACTTCACGCATGCACCCGCGTGAGGGCATGCAGGTGCTCCTGCGTATGCGCAAAGGGGTGCGGGAGCACTCACACCAGTGCTGGCACACACGCACGTGCCCCCCACTACATCGCGCATGCTCCCAAGAGCACACGCACGCAGGTGGTGCCCCGCCTTCCTCAGAGCCTCAGCTGGTCCGCGGTCCCAAAAAGATTGGGGACCGCTGCACTAAGAGACATTTATTGGCAACTATTGTAATAAAATTGTATTGATTGCGGGTTAAATCTGGAACGATTCAAATGAAACATTCAGTACGTCCTCCTCTGTCCTCTTTTTTTTGTCTTTCTATGTCCTCCTTTTGGTACCCATGTATCTGGCAACCCTACCCACTTCTCATTAAAAAGAAAGAAAAAAGCTTACACTGCCCCACCAGCTTTAAAGCTAAACAAGCCCTTCTGGTGTAAAGTGAAATTATATTTCTACAGCACAGAGAACTAGTCAAAAAATAACCATAGCAGGTTTTTGGGAGGGGAGGGGTTCGGGAAAGATGTGGTTAAGTGGTCATGAAAGGAGTCAAGTTCTGCATTTCCCCCCCTGCTTGGTGTCTGTTTGTGAATTGTAGTGAGCACAAGAGGGGATCCTGCAGAGTAGACCATCTTGAGTGCTGGCTTTGGTGTCATCACCACTCCGGCTGATCTTAGTGATGTAAAAGTCAGCCTCCTTTTCTTTCTGGTGGCATAAAAGTAACAGGCTTTGAGATGCTCCAGACGTTCTGGACGGTGGGGTAGCACATTCTCCCTGCAGATGCTCCTTCTGCAGTGCTCAGCGGTTGTTGCATTGCTGCAGTTCCTTGTCCTTCTTCCGCAAGGAAGACAGGCTGCTGACGGCGAGGGAAGGGAGGCCGAGCCGAGGAGTCACTGCAGAGGGAACCCACGGCACCCTGTTTCCTCCCCGTCCTCCCGCCTTCCCTCGGGGGAGTCCTTCACCCGTGTCGTCTAAATGTTCTCATGTTTCCAAAAGTGTCTCCTAGGCCTGCTTCCTTTCTGTGCTTTCCTCACGCCTGGCACCTGCTTGAGGACAGCCGAGGACACCAAGGTACAGGGGGTCCATTCCTATGCTGAGGGGACAGGGCTCCCCATCGGCCTCAGTGGTTTGAGGAAATCTTAATTCTGACTACAGTAGGACCCCCTTACCTACGGGATCAGTATTCACTGATTCATTTATCCACGGTCTGAAAATATTAAAATTCTTATTTTCTTTTAAGATTTTTAATATTTTCAGACCGTATACAATATATATATATATATATGAGACATTATGAATGATGATGTTAGCAGAACTGGCCACTAGAGGGAGACAGAGACCATGCAATGTCTAGTTTTTACTAGAGAAATCGTATTTCCATGATGTCATTACCAGAACTGGACACGAGAGGGAGCCAGAGACCATGTTACGTGTATAGCATTCACTATTATACTGGCTTTCACTACAATAATCTGCATTTTTTCAGTATTGGAGGGGGGTCTTGGTACTAAACCCCTGCAGATATGGGGGTCCTATTGTATTTAAACTCAACCCCAATTTGTGGCAGAGTGGAAGAGAAAAGGGTGGCCTCCCTTTTTTTTCCTTTCCCTTTTCCTTTTTTTCCTTTCCCTTTTCCTTTTTTTTCCTTGTTCTTTTTTGCTTTCTTCTTTTTTTTTTCTTGTTCTTTTTTTGCTTTTTTTTGCACCCCCCCCTCCCGATCCAAGCTCCTATCACAACACCCTGACCCCAAACCAGCTTTCTCCCATCCCTCTCCCCGTGGTCAGCAAAGAAGCCAGTCCGACTTCCGGGTCTCCTTCTTTGAAGCTCTGGCTCTTGTCAAGAGACGCCAGATGGTTGGGAGGGACGCTCCTTCTTTCCACCCCAAGCTTAGTAGGGGCTTCTTTCGGGTCCAGGGAGAGTGGGGTTCCCCCAGGCCAAGGGAGACAAGAGTGGGAGGAGACCCAATGAGAGAGAGCCACTGTCCTGATGCTGCAGTCAAGCTTTATTGGGAAACAGGAACAGAGAGGATGCTCCCTCCAAAAGAAAAACGTGAAGGAAAAAGAGCAAAGCACAAGAGATCCCATGGAGGAGAGAAGAGGGTGATCCAGGAGAATCAGAAGGAAGGAAACGTGGACGAGAGAGAGAGAGGCCGGGGAGAGCGGAGGAACAGAGCGGATGGTCTTCGTGGACTTCCATTGAGCGCCTTTGCCTTGTTCCGGGCGAGTAACAAGCGGAGGGTTCTTGTACGTGAGTCCTGATTACGTCGATGAATTCTGGGCGATGAGAAGGGAGATCCAGAGTTCCTTGAATGAAGTGAATGAGGAGGAGGGGGGACTCCAGAAAAAGGCAACCGCGGCCATCAGGATGCGGCCTCCATATTTGTGTTGTTGTTTGTATGAAATTGCAGGGGGTGGCTTTTGTTAGACGGTGAGGCCAGGTGAGTCTGGTGGAGGAAAGCTTCCCTTCGGGCGAGGAGGGGGACAAACGTGGCTGCCTTCCCATCCAGGGGCTGAGTGGTCCCTGTCGGCCAGGGTCACGGGGAGCCCAGGGACCAGCTCCGGGGTCGCAGAATGGCAGGCCAGGGCGAGCCACGTCCCAAAGCTCCCCAGCCGTCCGACAAGGAGGAAATTGCACAGAAGCGTGAAGATTTCGCGGTACAGCAGAACTCACTCAGATTGGCAAAGGTGGCTTGGCGGTAGTCCATGTTCTAGAAATCAACAATTCTTTGCCGGGGACCTTCATCCTCAGATGGTGTCAGAAAGGAAAAAAGGGTAGTTAAAAAAGGCTGCGGTCCAGGGGTACACTATCGTGTTCATTTTGTCTAGAAGGGTAAGGTTCATTATATCAGGGCGAAAGAGAGCACGCACATCAACCATCCCACCACTGGCAATGGATCCGTCTCCTTGCAGTGTGAGCATCAATCCCCCAGGTGTGAGAGACATCTTGGACAGGTATCTGGAGGGGGGGAGGAAAGAGACATAGGAAATATTAAGGAACACAGAGGGGACACAGAAGCCATCTGCCCACCAGGGATGTTACCGTTTCTTCGTTGACTACGAGCCTGTCCACGCTGGGAAATTTGGGGCGATAAAAGGCCCTTACCTTTGTGACCTCCTTGCTCCTGTCCAAGCCCAGGCCACGGAGAGGAGAAGCTGTGCTTCCTCAGAGCCCTCTTGGGATCAGGGTCAGGGCCTGGGGTCGGGAAGGAGACCTCACCCCAAAGGTACAGGTGAGCATCTGTGGAGGACGGATCCCAAGACACCCTTCGCCTCAAGGACGATGGAGAATTACTAACATACTCTACATGTTAGATATACCATGCATCTTTAAAAAAAAAATTAGATGCTGAGATTAGCTTCAAGTCCATGGAATTCCTTCCTTCCTTTCCTCTTCCTTTTATAATTAAGGCTGGCAAAATGTGTCTGTTTCATTTTGGTCAACAACATCTATTTATTTAGATTAATTCTGTTTAGGAATTCTGTTTATAAATGTCCACGAATCGTTACCAACCAGGAAGCAAACAAAACTCTCCCCCGGCGGCAGTGGCCGAACGGGAGACGTAAAGGTCGTTGTTGTGTGTGAAGAACTTTGTCACACTTGCCGGTCTGGGTCAGAAAGCAGTGGCAGAAACCCAAATTCTCCACCCCAAACATGGGTAAAGGAGCAAAGATTCACAGCTGGAATGTGAAAGCTTAGCAAGCAAAGAAATATTCTCTCCGGGCAGGTGAATGGGTCAAATTGACTCTCTTTTGAATTTCAGTGTTAAAGAAATCTCAAGACTTTTGGAAAAAAATTAATAAAGAGTTTCGCAAATTTCTTGCATACTGCAAAGAAAAGGAAAACAACAACAACACATTTTTAAACCTATGCCTACGTGAGAGTTTGGAAGGTAACTTACCAAGGGCTGGAGACGATGAGCAGAAGCAGCCGAAGGAAGTCCAGTGGGGATGTTGGGGGAAAGCCCGAGATGGGGAGAGATTTATACCATTCGCTTTGGCCCTCCGAGGGAGTGGTCCAAGTTGGCGGTACCAATTTCGTTAAGTATATGACGCTACTAACCACTCTACATTTCCTGGGTTGCGCCTAAATTTCCTGACGCCAACGTAGGTGGTTCCAGAAGGATCTCTCCCCTTCTCCAAATTCTCAGCTCGTGGCAGGTATCCTGAGATATCTTGAAAGGGCTTCCTCTTGACCCTTTTTCGTGTTTCGTGTTCCTCTTAATGGGTTTGGGGGGTTTCCTTTGTTCTTTTCTGCTTTAGAAATGCCATCTTAGTGAACAGGTTGTGGTGAATTGTGTCCCCAAGTGAGACACAGGCATCCCACCAAAGTCACCACCATGTCCTTCGTGGGAAGAGAGACAGCCTGGGAGAGAAAATGCCCACCAGATCATTGAACTCCGAATACCGTTCCTCAGCAGGAAGTGACCTCTCCTCTATGTGGAGCTTTCCCCGGCCCAAGGCAGGAACAAGCACCACTACTTAGGTGACCTAAATGTTCCCACAAGAATATATTATTGATATTAATATTACTGCCTGTGTTTCTTTAAGGAGTCTCACACTGACTGCTTGAGGCTCTTAGACGGAGGCCTTTTTTGGGCTCCAAAGAAGCAGAAATTCTCCCGTGGGTGGCATTGGGGTGGGTGACAGGAGGCGTGGCAGATTCCCCAAGGTCTGTCCTTTGTGTCAGCTTCTTGCACAAGTTCACTTTTTATTTATTTATTTATTAAATCATTTCCAAATCGACCCTCATTATAAGATTCCAGGGTGAGGTGCAATAACTGATGTATTTCAACCGGCCAAACTTTGGAAATTTCTCAGTTAAAATTCAGCATTTCACCCCTTTTCTTAGGTGAAATTTCTCCCACTAAACCCCACCTAAGCACTTTACATTTTTTGAGACATTTCTAATCCCCCTCTTTATAGATAACCTCCAAATCATCTCTATCACCCCTCATTCCACCCCAGTCCTGGCCCCCAAGTTTGCCACCCAATCTGGGCCCATCTGGGTCTTTTGGAGACCCTGTGTGCAGTCAAGAGGAAGACGATTTGTGGGGTGGGGAGCCTTCGCCTGTTACCGCACTGCGTTGCGTGCTTGTTTGGGTTGAGGTCTCAGCAGGTCAAGGTGGACCAGGTGGGCTTGTTGGGTTGGAGGAGATGAAGCCCACGAGAGGCAGGTTGTGTGAGGCTGCGAGTCAAGGTTTAATGGGCAGCAAGAATTCCGAGAAGACTCAGACTGGAAAGAGATGGTGAAGAAAGAAGAAAAACACTAGGCATCCCCTAGACTCTAGAGGGCAAGAAGAGTCTGGAAGCTGAGCAGAACAACAGGCAGAAGAACTGACCGAAGGAAGGCGGGTTTCAAAAAGCGGAAGGAAGGAAGGGAGGGAGGGAGGGAGGGAGGGAGGGAGGGAGGAAGGAAGGAAGGAAGGAAGGAAGGAAGGAAGGAAGGAAATATTCTCAGACTTTCATCAGGCTGCCTTTCCCTCTTCTTGATGGGCAAAAGCAGTCCGCCATAGTGGACTCTTCAGATCGCGAGGGTGCTCTGATCAGACTGGGTGCCTTTAGGCTGATCTCGAAGGGAAATTCAGAGTTGAGATCCACCAAAACTAAATGGATCCACCAAAGCTCCAGATTTCTGCTGGAAAGCGTCGTTCCAAACACGGTCATGCAACAGCTCGGTGTTTCAGCCGCGCTTGGCAGTGCCTGCGTTTCTCTCAGGAGGCGCCAATGACTGGGCGCTCGAAGGGAGAGGCAGTCCCAGGTACTCCGAATAGGGTTCCTCAGCAGGAAGTGACCTGACCTCTACCTGGAGCTTTCCCCGGCCCAAGGCAGGAACAAGCAGCACTACTCTCAGGTGACCTCAATGTTCCCACCAGAAGATATTATTAATATTAATATTACTGCCTGCGTTTCTTTAAGGAGTCTCACACAGTGCTTGAGGCTCTGAGGGAGGCAGTCCCTCTTCCTTCGCCAGCAAATCCTTTGGCCCCGTAGTCTCAGGCCTAATTGAAGCCGAGACCATTCGTTTCAAGGTACCAATGTGTTCTCATCATTAGTATGATTCCCTGGTCCGGAGAGCAGCACCCCCCCCCCCAACAGGGACCCGTTCAGAGGCTACGCCGTTCCCCACGGGCCTCAACCGGAGTCTCGGGGCCGGTTTTTGAGGGCGGCTGTTTTCCGAGGTGGATTGGCAGCCGCTTGTCCTCCGAGGCACCCAAGGGATTCAGGCACCAAATGGTTGTGGTATAAAGTATCGGGAACCAAGGGTTATTACACATGATTATCACATTGGTTTTTCCCTTTTGCTCTCTTGGCAGCCTCATAGTATTCTGGCGCTTTTAGTTAGACTTCCCGTCTGGCTGATGTCTCTGCAGGAAAGCCCAGGTTAAACTAAATCCCTTAGCCTAGCCGGTAGCGACCAGAAGGACCCTGTAGATGATGCCTGAGCGTGTGCAGAGTGCAAAAGGCTCCTGGACAGCTTCCCGGGGGATGGTGGCAGCCCTGTCCAAAACAGGAACGGAAGGGCAGAGAGGAACTTCGGAAGGTCAGCGGGAGGCTCTCTGCCCGTCTGGCCACCTGCCAGGTTTCAGCCCCACTCGGCAGGAAGGATGCTGACGGCCAGATCCTGCTGGAGCAAAGCTCAGAGAAAGTGCACACAGCCCTCACCAGCTCCTTTGGCCACGCCACTAGCCACTCTGTTGAATGATTTTGATTTCTTTTTTTGTATTGTAGTGGGGGGGGGGCAGACAGAGGACTGTTCCCTAGGCGCCGTCCCCCCCCCCCGGCCAATAAAACCACCTTCTTTTCCTTCTGACGAAATCAGCATCACTTTAAGAAAGGGACTGAAAAATCTTCCGTAAAGCTTGTTCAAACCCCCCGGCCTGGGATGAGGGAGAGGTCTTGTTGTGCTGGGGATCTGGCCCATCTTTTGTGATCTTGGCGTTCCTCTGAGAGAAGTCGGGGTGCTCCGTTTAACTTCTGCCGAGAGGTTGTCTTGTATGGAATGAAGGTGTTAGGAAGTGAACAGAAGAGGGTTGAGGACGGAAGGACTCTGAGTTTGAGGGGAGCAGCTTCTTGTACTCCCAGGATTGACCTGGACCCTCATGTTACTCTGGATGATTCCTTCCACTTGTCCCTGCGAAGGGGTGGATACTGTTTTACTCCTTCACTTAATCATTTCAATATTTCTCTGAATCTAACACATTTTTTTTCTTATTTTATGACTTCCAGTTTTTCTTTTCTCATTTTGTTTATTTTCCTGTACTCTTTATCTGCCTGTCTTCCCTTCTCCTTTTTTGGTGTTTCTCTCTCCTTCCTGTATTAGATTCATTTATTAATCGACTACTATCGCTAGCACGTTGCTCTCTTTGGAGATGATTTATCTCCCGTTGTGGATGTCCCCCTCATTGCAACTTTGAAATATAACTGTGTATATGAGATGACAGCAGTTATATAAAGAGAGCCAATGAATGCCACCTGTATAGCAAAGGCCAATATATAGTTTCCCTCCATGAACCCTGAGAAGTGTCTCCCAGGCGGAGGGAGGGAAGGTGCTTTTGAAGCTCACGACTCTCTTCCGGAAGGAAGACCAAGGTTTCCTGGTGGGTCTTCTCCCACACAACACGTACTTCACTGGCACAGCTGAAGCTACCCTGACCAACAGAGTAGACCAGGGGTCTCCCACCAGCCAGAAAGGACCGATCCTGCACTGAAGCCAATCCCCACTTCCAGGGTCCTTTGGGGTTTCCATTGCCGTCAAGAGACAAAGACTGAGCGGTGATGGCCCCCCCCCCCACTCCATGCTGTGTTGTCGGAAGTGTGTGGGAGAGGTTTCAGCAGGTCAAGATGGATGAGCGAGGGGGTCCCTGGGTTGGGGGGAGACAGAACCACCAGAAGCTGTTGTGTGATGCTGGAAGTCAAGCTTTAATGGGAGGAAAGGAAGATGCCAGTGAAGGAAGACTAGAAGGAAAAGAGAGAAGTCCCATGGAAAGCAATGATTTGGATCATTGATTTGATGATCAGTCGATGAACAGGGAGAGTAATGAGCAAAAGGAGGGGATCTCAGACGAACACAAGAAAGAGAGGAAAAGAGGAAGGGATGGAGGGAAAAAAGAGGGTTTTCTTTCTCCTCAGAGTTTCTTCAGATGCCTCTGCTTTCTTCTTGATGCATTTTTTTTTAAAAAAGCCTGTCCTCTCAGACTCTCTGTGCAGGACGGGATGATTCCTGGAATAGGACCGGACGAGTTCAGGATGGTTCTGAGGGAAGGGCAGCTGCGAAGGAACCAGGAGACCCGGCTGGGCCAAAGCGGAGGCAGAGGCAGCCGCGGCTCTCAGGAAAGAGGGTTTGTGTTCATGGATCCCGATATCATCCCAGAGCCAGGAAGAGGGAGCCCCCCTGGAGCCCCCAGCCCACCAACCGCGATGGACAGCCTTCCTCTGGACATCAGCATGGAGCCATTTCCTGGAAGTCTAAGAGAATAACCTGCGAACAGTGCCACTGTACGGTTAAGCGAATCTTCAAGTCTGCCTGACATCCCGGAGCAGGGTTTGAGAAAAAAAGGAACAGAGAAAAGATTAAGGACAGCGAGGAAGCAAAAGAGAACATTATTCCGCACAAATAATTTTTATTTTTATTTATTTATTTATTCGATTTCTATCCCGCCCTTTTAGACAAAGTCTACTCCGGGCGGGTTCCACCAAACATTATAACTAAAACAGTTAAAAACAATTCAAAACAATAATAATTAGTAATGCTCAAAGATGGGAAAACAGAAAATTATGATAAAAATAAGAATAAGTCAAGTATTGACAGGAGGGAAGGCCTGCCTGAAGAGCCAAGTTTTTAATTGGCTCTTAAAAACACCCAGCGAGGGAGCCAGGCGGATCATTGATGGGAGGCTATTCCATAGTCGAGGGGCCACTGCCGAGAAGGCCCGGTTTCTTGTTCTTTCTCTCCAGGCCTCTCTCGGCGTTAGGCCCCTCAACCGTCCCTCCTGGCTATGGCGAGTGATTCGGGTAGATCTAGGTGGGAGAAGGCGATCTGCCAAGTATCAAGGTCCTAAACCGTTTAGGGCTTAATACGTCATCATCAACACTTTGAAGTCAATGCGGAAGCGAATGGGCAGCCAATGCAAGGCAGCCAGAGTGGGAGAGATATGCTGGTATTTTCTCACCCCACTAAGGAGTCTGGCCACCGCATTCTGCACCATTTGAAGCTTCCACATCAATCTCAAAGGAACCAAATAAGGTTCCCCTTCAGCCTTAGGTGGCCTTGGTGAGAGGCAGGGCTGGGAACGGAATTCATGGTCTTCCATTTACATCCCTCAGGCAAAACCCGAGTTCTTTCCACTGGAATGGGTCAAGCCCCATTCACTCATCATCATCATCATCTTTGAACAGCATTGCTGAAAGATTCTGACATTTCAACCATGGGGACAGCATTTGCTGGGGGGAAGAAGACTGCTAAATAGGATTGCTTAGAAAAATGTATTAGACATCCATATATTTTGGAAAGAGTACACCAAAAATAGGCAAAAATGTCTGTGAAGGAGGTCAGCTGAGTGCGCCGTCCTCAAAGGAAAACAGAGAGGAGTTGAAAACTGATTGCGCAGTGGGGGAATTGATTCAGTTAGAAGAGAAAGGAATGGGGAGCAATAGAGCGGTGGAAATCTTCTTAGCAGAGACTAGACAAGACAGGAAAGGGGAGGAGTTAGATTTGTGGAGATGGGATGAGAGTATAAAAGAGGAGGAATTAGAGAGGGGGGGGGGAGGAGAAAGGAGAGAAAGGGACTCAGACGGAAGGGATAATTTCTCCAAGATATGGACCAGTGGAGTTGGTTCGGGATTTTCCTAATCTGAGAACTGGAGGAGGTCTATTGCCTGATCCCGTCAATCTGAGAGAGATAGACAAATCTAAAGGGAAGGCAGAATGGACTATGGTGGCGGTGCCTCGTTCTCAAGACCTGACGAAGAAGGTAACGTACATTGGTACTACCAGTTACCTGCCCTATCTGGAGGGGAATTACGTGAAGCACCCTTGTTGCGGGACGATTTGTGCGATGTTGACTTATCCCACTTGGGGTCAGACCCACCAAGATCCCCATGGGAAGAAAGAGAAGTGAAAAGCGGAAAGAAAGGAACAGAGATGAATGTTAGAAGTTATAAGTTATTGCCCGAGTTAAGTTTACTTGATCCCTTTTGCATTGACAACCCTGAAGTTAGCAAGAATAAAGATGACATGTTCAAAACGTCAGTTTCGTCTCCGTCTCTTCTTCCCGCCCAAAAGACAGCCCTGCCTCCTCCCGATAAAGTACCCAATCACAATGTCCAAAGGGGTTTTCAACCCAGGATGGAAGAGGAGGAGGTGAAGATGCTGACAGACGTCTGAGGAAGACAAACAGAAACAATCAGAGAGACATTTCCTTTCTAAATCAGAACAAGAAGGACCTCCTTGAAATCCTTCACCTTCTGAAAGGATGCTTTTGAGAAATCGGAAGGAGAAACAGGATTTAATATCCATTGTATCCAGAGGGACATTCTGCCCAATAAAAACTCCTACATTTCTGTATCCCTGTCAAATTTTCAAATTTCAAAGATAAAATTCAGTATTTCATGTTGTTCTTTGATGTCATTAAGTCTCCTCTGACTCATGGTGACCCTATGAATGAGCGATCTCCAAAATATTTTGTCCTCAACAGCCCTGCTCAGCTCTTGGAAACCCAAGTCTTTTGCTTTCTTTAGGGAGTCAATTCATGCCTTCTTCACTGATAAGATTCTAGGTTTCCATCCACAGCTCTTTTCCATTTCATTTTTATACCATTTCCTACCATGTCCATTTCCTTGTAAAATAGCTGCATTATCAGCTGCATTAAATGATTTTAATCATTCATTAAAAGTTACATTTTTAGTGGTTGTAAAGCTGAACGTGGGCAAGGTACCAAGAGCTTTTTTTGTTTTTGTTTTTTTGGCTCTCCTGGTTACTGAGAAGAACTTCTCAACAACTGAGAAGAAGCTGGACAGCAGAAGATGAAGGACGTCCAAAGGCGATGTTGGAAAAGCCCGAGATGAGGAGACATTTATACGATTTGCTCTGGCACTCTTACCGTAATAAAGATTGAATTGAATTGAATTTGTCTGGCACTCGAACGGGGTGGTTCAGGTTGGCGTTAAGCATGTGATTCCACCGATCTGTCTGGGTGTCCTGGATTGCGCCTACACTTCCTGATGCCAACGTAGGTGGTTCTAGAAGGATCTCTCCCCCTCTCTGAATACTCAGGTTGTGATGGGTTTCCCGAGGCATCTTGGAAATGCTTCGTCTGGGCCCTTTTTTGTGTTCCTCTTAATAGTTATTTAGGTGTTTCCTTTCCTTTTTTCTGTTTTACAAGCACCATATTTGGCATGTCAATGATCACCTTACGGGCAATTCATCTCTCAAGGCACACCCAAGCGTCCGATAAAAGTCGCCATGCCTTGTATCTGGGAGGCAGAGGGCCAGGTAGGGGCAGAAAATACCTACAAGTCAAGGGCTGATCCTTAGAGGTGGTGGCTCAGGATGACTGATTGAAGGAAACATCCCAACTGGCACGGGAGGGTGTAAATGGAGAGAAATTCAACGGTAACAAACACAGCCCTTCATGGTGTCAACCCTGTCACTAAATGGATCCACCAGAACTCAATGATGCCTCTCAGGTTTCAAGAGAAAAGGTTTTAAAAAGCGGGTATTTTGTAAAAATACAGTTTGTGCAGAAGATCGGAACCCCTCCTTTCATTTGGGTGAGCCACGATCAGCCCCCCTGTGGGACAGACTGTCCCTTACCGACCTTTCATGTCTGATGACTACTTTTTTTGAAAGGATAGGAGGGGTTCAGGGCTGTCAAAAGAGCTTCCAGGCATGGAAGAAAAAGAAAGAGGGGCAGCCATGTTGCCAGAAAACAATTTCCAGGACGAGAAGAGGTGTCCGTAGATGGAAGAAACTGCTTCCTGTGGAACAGATGATGCCGGGATTTCGCATTATCCCAAATTATCCAAACAACACAGGGCTTAAAGTGCTAAAAACTGTGACAAAGAGATTTTGAAATTGCTTTCTTTTTTCCATGCCTTTTAAATTCACTTGCAGTTTGTCATTTTTGTTCAGATTTCTAAACCAGTGATTTTTTTGAAGGCAGCTGACTTCTCAGGTGGAATAGCACCAGAGGCATGGTGTTATTGTGCAAAAGCAAAGGGCAAGACGGACAGCCCGCAAGCACGGCCCCTTGAGAAAATTATTTAAAGAGGGTTTCCACAAAGTTGAATGAAAGTGTTTTCAATCCGTTTTTCAAAGAAACACATATTTCTCGGGAAGGAAAAGACGGTGGTTTGTGTGCACAGAAATTGAAGGGGGACCTGTGCTTAAGTGGCCCTGTCTGGAGAGAAAAGGCTGAAACCAAAGCGGAACGAGGGCTTGATCTGAACAAGCCCTTCACGGATCACAATACGGCATTGGCAGTCTCTGTGCAGAATTGTACCTCTGCATATCAATATTGGTCCGGTCGACCTTCCGTGCGATGAAGACGCAGGAATGAAAACCCAAGCAGGACCACAACAGACATACAGTAGATTGGCCAAACCCGTGCAAGGTGTTAAGTCAACCAGATTTCTCCTGGAAAGCGTCATTCCAAACACAGTCAACAGCTCCGTGTTTCAGCCGCGCTTGGCAGTGCCTGCATTTCTCTCAGGAGGCTCCAACAACTGGGCGCTCGAAGGGAGAGGCAGTCCCAGGTACTCCGAATAGGGTTCCTCAGCAGGAACTGACCTGACCTCTACCTGGAGCTTTCCTCGGCCCAAGGCAGGCACAAGCAGCACTACTCTCAGGTGACCTCAATGTTCCCATCAGAAGATATTATTAATATTAATATAACTGCCTGCGTTTCTTTAAGGAGTCTCACACTGACTGCTTGAGGCTCTTAGACGGAGGCCTTTTTTGGGCTCCAAAGAAGCACAACTTCTCCCGTGGGTGGCATTGGGTTGGGTGACAGGAGGCGTGGCAGATTCCCCAAATTCTGTCCTTGTGTCAGCTTCCATTTTTAATTTATTTATTTATTACACAATTTCCAAACTGACCCTCATTATAAGATTCCAGGGTGAGGTGTAATAACTGATGTATTTCAACAGGCCAAACTTTGGAAATTTCCAAGACAAAATTCTGCATTTCCCCGTTCTTCCTTGGTGAAATCTCTCCCACTACACCCAACCTAAGCACTTTACATTTGTATACACCCTTTTCTAATCCCCCAGTTTATATATAACCCCCAAATCAACTCTATGACCCCTCATCCCACCCCAGTCCTGGCCCCCAAAGTTGCCACCCAAATTGGCCCCATCTGGGGACCAGAAGGTGGTAGAGCTGGTGAATTGGACTGACCCCAAGACAGACGGTGGGAAAGACCAAGCCCAGGCTGAACCTGCCGGCCGTGGGTCCAGCAAAGGAGCCCACTCCAACATCTAGGTCTTTTGGAGGCCCTGTGTGCAGTCAAGAGGAAGAAGAAGAGTCAGCAGGCCAAGATGGACAAGGGTAGGGTTATTGGGTAGGAAGAGACAAAACCCATGAGAGGCAGGTTGTGTGATGCTGCAAGTCAAGCTTTAATGGGAAGCAAGAATTCTGCGAACATTTGGACTGGAAAGAGATGGTGAAAGAAAAGAAGAAAAACACTAGGCATCCCCCAGACTGAGGGCAAGAAGAGTCTGGAAGCTGAGCAGATCAATTGGCAGAAAATCTGTCCAAAGGAAGGCGGTCTTCAAAAAGCAGAAGGAAGGAGGGAGGGAGGGAGGGAGGGAAGGAAGGAAGGAAGGAAGGAAGGAAGGAAGGAAGGAAGGAAGGAAGGAAGGAAGGAAGGAAGGAAGGAAGGAAGGAAGGAAGGAAGGAAGGAAGGATTCTCAGACTTTCATCAGGCTGCCTTTCCCTCTTCTTGATGGGCAAAACCAGTCTCTCATAGTGGACTCTTGTCTTCTGATCGCGAGGGTGCTCTGATCAGACTGGATGCCTTCAGGTTGATCTCAAAGGGAAATTCAGAGTTGAGAAAGCAAGGGAGGAGGAGAGCAGGCTGGAGCAAAGCTGAGACGAAGGTGTCCATGGCCATCAGAGAAGGGTATTCATGTTCATGGGTGTCACTGCCATCACAGAGTTAGGATACCTCCTTGGAACACCAACACCCCCAGGGGCGATGGATCCTCTTTGACGGATGGTGGGCCCCCCAAAAGAAGTTAAAATGGTTTCTTCAATTGTTACAATAATAGGTGTAATCGCAAAAATTTGCACATTTAGTATGTCCACCATCTTGGAAGGAGTTCTGCTGAGAGGGGAAAGGGACAGAGCAAACATGAAGAATTAGACAAAAAGGAACGAGAATTCATGTGCCCCTGAACCACGTTGCCATTCAACAGTATGTTGACTTTGTGAGCAGCAGGGATGAGAAAGGAATAAACTGAGGCTCAGATATATCCCTTCGTTCCTAACATTTGCAAAGCCCTCCACGGGGGAAAATACACGCACAGACCCATTCCTCCCTGTGAAAATTGTTCTTGTCTCAAAATTCAGACATTTGAAATACACAGCCAGGTATTTCTGAGCGGAAGAAGGCCATGCCAAGGCCTATGTGGGAAAATAGGTATTAAAAACGCAGAATGATTGACAGGGGTTCCCCGTAGATTTATTGGGGTGCCTGGGGCAGGGAGGAGACCCCACCTGAAAATTCCAGGTCTCTCAGAAGCCATTCGTTCTTCCAGGCCTGTTGACTTGAGAATCAATCGTCACTCGTTGTCTTAGGTTTCTGGCTGCAGAGCCAGAGGTTGGAAGTTCAATTCCCCTCGGTGCCTCCTTGACAGGGCCTGGATTCGATGATCCAGAGGATCCCGTCCAGCTCTGCAGTTCTCAGATCATTCTTTTATAGATCTTACCCTGAAGACCAAGAGCAGGAAAAGGTCTGCTTTAGAATCATGGAGGCCCCTCCATTTTCCTTCCTCTTGGATTTAGGATTTTCCTTCACCCACCTGCCTTTATTTAAGAACATTTGAGTCTGTTCCATCCCATTTAGGAAGGGATTTGTAACTGCTTGATCATTTCTTCCTCCTCCGGGAGCAGAACAAACCCTCATCCGCCGGCAGTGGCCCAGTGGAGGAGCCTCTCCAGAGAAAGAGGGAGCAGCCCAAATTCAGGACCAAAAAGACAGTCAAACAAGGCTAAGGACTTGGAAGAACACATGTCCTGGATAGATGAAACAATCAGTTCTCAGTTTCTGGCTCCCAAATTTCATATTTTAAAGAAACATATCTCAAGTTCCTTCCATTGAATTGAGTCACAGTTTTCTGAAGGTGAGGGAAACACTCCTTCAAAAAGAAAGGAACCACAATCTTCTTCCTTTTCCCCCCATTTATCCCCGTCAGATCTTTTGGAGGGTGACTTACCAAGAGCCGAGAAGAAGCGAGACAGCAGAAGCCAAAGGAAGTCAGAAGGCGTTGTTCAAAAAGCTCGAGATGGGGAGAAATATATACCATTCGCTCTGGCTCTCAAAGCCGGCAGCTCTGGGTGGCAGTACCAATTTTGTTAAGTATATGATGCTACGAAACACACTAAATATCCGAGGTTATGTTCACGCTTCTTGACGCCAGCGTAGGTGGTTCTGGGAAGGGTCTCTCTCCTCCAAATTAAAGTCCGTGTCAGGTGTCCGGAGACATTTTGGGAACGCTTTGTCCAGGCGCTTTTACGTGTTCCTCTGAACGTGCTTTAGGTCCCTCCCTTCTTCTCTTCTGTTTCACAAGGACCATCTTTGGCATGTCAATGATCACCGCATGGCCAATTCATGTCCCCTTTCAGACACAAACTTTACTTTACTTTATTAGATTTTTACCCCGCCCCCCCTAGACAAAGTCTACTCGGGGCGGCTTACAAATATTACAAAAACACAATATATACAAACAATTTTAAAATCATAAAACAACAGGATTATTAAACAATTAGACAGATGAATACCAAGATGGAAAAAATTATAAAACAAAAATAGATCTCAATTATTGACTGAAGGGAAGGCCTGCCTGAAGAACCAAGTTTTTAAATGGCTTTTAAAAACACCCAGCGAGGGTGCCAGTCGGATCTCTGTTGGTAAACTATTCCATAGCCGAGGGGCCACTGCCGAGAAGGCCCGGTTTCTTGTTCTTTCTTTCCGGGCCTCTCTCGGCGTTAGGCCCCTCAGCCGTCCCTCCTGGCTATGCCGAGTGATTCGGGTAGATCTAGGTGGGAGAAGACGATCTGCCAAGTATCGAGGTCCCAAACCGTTTAGGGCTTTGTACGTCATCATTAACACTTTGAAGTTAATGCGGAAACGAATGGGCAGCCAATGCAAGGCAGTCAGAGTGGGAGAGATATGTAGATATTTTCTCACCCCCCTCAAAAGTCTGGCCGCCGCATTCTGCACCATTTGGAGTTTCCGCATCAATCCCAAAGGTAGCCCCACGTAGAGCGCATTACAGTGGTCTAATCTCGAGATTACGAGCGCATGGACAAGAGTAGTGAGGGCCCCCGCCATCAAGATAGGGTCGCAGCTGGGCAATCCGCCATAGATGGAATCCGCCATAGATGGCGGAGCGGGCCACGGACGCCACCTGGGTTTCCATGGTCAGCGCCGGGTCCAGATGTATCCCCAAGCTGCGAACCACACTCTTTGCGGTGAGAGTCGTCCCCCCAAAAGAAAGGGAGACACCCAATCCGCTAATGGAGGGACCACCCACCCTCAAGACCTCCGTCTTGTCCGGGTTCAGCCTCAACCCATTCAGCTGCATCCATTGCAGTACAGCCTCCAGGCAGCGCTGAAGGGACAGAACGGCATCCACTGAAGTAGGTGAAAAGGAGATGTAGAGCTGCGTGTCATCAGCGTACTGGTGGCACGATGCCCCACACCCCCTGATGACCCCACCCAGCGGCCTCATATAGATATTAAACAGCATTGGGGAGATGATCGACCCCTGTGGAACCCCACAATTGAGACTCTACGGGGCTGAAACACTCTCCCCAAGCTGAACTCTCTGAGGACGGTCCTCCAAGAAGGATCGGAGCCAGGCAAGCGCCAGGCCACTGATTCCCAACTCGGAGAGCCTCCCCAGGAGGATACCGTGGTCGACGGTATCAAAGGCGGCTGAGATATCGAGGAGGACCAACAAAGACATATTGCCCCTGTCTGCCTCCCTCAATAGGTCATCCAACAGTGTGACCAGTGCCGTCTCTGTGCCATAGCACGGCCTGAAGCCCGACTGAAATGGGTCCAGGGCGTTGGTTTCGTCTAAAAGTGTCTGAAGCTGGTCTGTCACCACCCTCTCCACCACTTTGCTAAGGAAGGAAACATTGGCGACGGGCCTATAATTTCCAATATCATCCGCCGCCAAATTTGGTTTCTTCCTAATGGGCCTAATGAGTGTCTCCTTGAGGGCAAACATCCCATAAAAGTTGCCCTGGTGTCATTCTGATGGGTAGGGGATAGAAATACCCACAAGGTGAGGGTTGAACCCCAGAGGTGGTGGCCCTGGTGTCATTCTGATGGGTAGGGGATAGAAATACCCACAAGGTGAGGGTTGAACCCCAGAGGTGGTGGCTCAGGATGACTGATTGAAGGAAACCCCCCAACTTTTAAGAGAGGAACACCAAGTAGAGCCAAGATGGACCAGATCTAAGGTATAGCAGAACTCCCACCCAAGGTTTGCCCTGTTTCAACATGGAAGGAATCCTATTGGGAGCGATTCTGCTGGCATCTGATGGTGTAAATGGAGAGAAATTCAATGGTGACAAATACAGCCCTCAGTGGTGCCAACTCTGTCACTAGAAGGATCCACCAAAACTCCATGATGCCGCTCACGTTTCAACAGAAACGTTATTTAAAAGAGGCAAATGTGTACAGTCAGTTTGTGCTGAAAATCGGAACCCCCTCTTTCATTTGGGGGACCCAAAATCTGCCCCCGTGCGGGACAGTCTCTCCATTACTGACCTTTCATGTCTGCTGATTACTTTTTTTGAAAGGACAAGAGGGGTTCAAGGGGTTCACGGAAGAAAAAGAAACAGGGGCAGACATGTGGGCAAAAAACAAGTACCAGGTCGAGCAGAGGTTCTCTTGATGGAAAGGAATTGTAATACGGGATCTTAACAAGCCCTTAACGAATCGTAATACGCCACTGGCAGTCTCTGTGGAGAATCGAACCTCTGCATATCAATATGGGGTCCGGTTGACCTTCCGTACAATCAAGAAACTGGAAGGAAAACCCAAACAGGACCACAAGAGGCACAGATTGGCCAAAGCTGGTGGACCAACCCGTGCGAGGTGTTCAGTCGACCGGGTTTCTGCTGGAAAGCGTCATTCCAAACACGGTCATGCAACAGCTCGGTGTTTCAGCCGCGCTTGGCAGTGCCTGCGTTTCTCTCAGGAGGCTCCAATGACTGGGCGCTCGAAGGGAGAGGCAGTCCCAGGTACTCCGAATAGGGTTCCTCAGCAGGAAGAGACCTGACCTCTACCTGGAGCTTTCCCCGGCCCAAGGCAGGAACAAGCAGCACTACTCTCAGGTGACCTCAATGTTCCCATCAGAAGATATTATTAATATTAATATTACTTCCTGCGTTTCTTTAAGGAGTCTCACACAGTGCTTGAGGCTCTGAGGGAGGCAGTCCCTCTTCCTTCGCCAGCAAATCCTTTGGCCCCGTAGTCTCAGGCCTAATTGAAGCCGAGACCATTCCTTTCAAGGTACCAACGTGTTCTCATCATTAGTATGATTCCCTGGTCCGGAGAGCAGCACCCCCCCCCCCCCCCCAACAGGGACCCGTTCAGAGGCTACGCCGTTCCCCACGGGCCTCAACCGGAGTCTCGGGGCCGGTTTTTGAGGGCGGCTGTTTTCCGAGGTGGATTGGCAGCCGCTTGTCCTCCGAGGCACCCAAGGGATTCAGGCACCAAATGGTTGTGGAATAAAGTATCGGGAACCAATAACACATTATTATCACATTGGTTTTTCCCTTTTGCTCTCTTGGCAGCCTCATAGTATTCTGGCTCTGCCAGAGGCGGTTCTTTTTTCATTTTTGTCTTCTGCCTTTTTATTTCTTTTAATAAAGCCTTTTAGTTAGACTTCCTGCCTGGCTGATGTCTCTGCAGGAAAGCCCAGGTTAAACTAAACCCATTAGCCTAGCCGGTAGCGACCACAAGGACCCTGTAGTGTAGATGATGCCTGAGCGTGTGCAGAGTGCAAAAGGCTCCTGGACAGCTTCCCGGGGGATGGTGGCAGCCCTGTCCGAAACAGGAACGGAAGGGCAGAGAGGAACTTTGGAAGGTCAGCGGAAGGCTCTCTGCCCGTCTGGCCACCTGCCAGGTTTCAGCCCCACTCGGCAGAAAGGATGCTGACGGCCAGATCCTGCTGGAGCAAAGCTCAGAGAAAGTGCACACAGCCCTCACCAGCTCCTTTGGCCACGCCACTAGCCACTCTCTTGAATGATTTTGATTTCTTTTTTTTGTATTGTAGTGGGGGGGGGGCAGACAGAGGACTGTTTCCTAGGCGCCGTTCCCCCCCCCCCCGGCCAATAAAACCTCCTTCTTTTCCTTCTGACGAAATCAGCATCATTTTAAGAAAGGGACTGAAAAATCTTCCATGAAGCTTGTTCAAACCCATAAAGCCTGGGATGAGGGAGGGGTCTTGTTGTGCTGGGGATCCGGCCCATCTTTCGTGATCTTGGCGTTCCTCTGAGAGAAGTTGGGGTGCTCCGTTTAACGTCTGCCGAGAGGTTGTCTTGTATGGAATGAAGGTGTTAGGAAGTGAACAGAAGAGGGTTGAGGACGGAAGGACTCTGAGTTTGAGGGGAGCAGCTTCTTGTACTCCCAGGATTGACCTGGACCCTCATGTTACTCTGGATGATTCCTTCCATTTCTCCCTGCGAAGGGCTGGATACTGTTTTACTCCTTCACTTAATCATTTCAATATTTCTCTGAATCTAACACATTTTTTCTTATTTTATGACTTCCAGTTTTTCTTTTCTCATTTTGTTTATTTCCCTGTACTCTTTATCTGCCTGTCTTCCCTTCTCCTTTTTTGGTGTTTCTCTCTCCTTCCTGTACTAGATTCATTTATTAATCGACTACTATCGCTAGCACGTTACTCTCTTTGGAGATGATGTATCTCCAGTTGTGGATGTCCCCCTCATTGCAACTTTGAAATATAACTGTATATAGGACATTTTAGCAGTTATATAAAGAGAGCCAATGAATGCCATCTGTATAGCGAAGGCCAATATATAGTTTCCCTCCATGAACCCTGAGAAGTGTCTCCCAGGCGGAGGGAGGGAAGGTGCTTTTGAAGCTCACGACTCTCTTCCGGAAGGAAGACCAAGGTTTACTGGTGGGTCTTCTCCCACACAACACATACTTCACTGGCACAGCTGAAGCTACCCTGACCAACAGAGTAGACCAGGGGTCTCCCACCAGCCAGAAAGGACCGATCCTGCAATGAAGCCAATCCCCACTTCCAGGGTCCTTTGGGGTTTCCATTGCCGTCAAGAGACAAAGACTGAGCGGTGATGCCCCCCCCCCCACTCCATGCTGTGTTGTCGGAAGTGTGTGGGAGAGGCTTCAGCAGGTCAAGATGGATGAGCGAGGGGGTCCCTGGGTTGGGGGGAGACAGAACCACCAGAAGCTGTTGTGTGATGCTGGAAGTCAAGCTTTAATGGGAGGAAAGGAAGACGCCAGTGAAGGAAGACTAGAAGGAAAAGAGAGAAGTCCCATGGAAAGCAATGATTTGGATCATTGATTTGATGATCAGTCGATGAACAGGGAGAGTAATGAGCAAAAGGAGGGGATCTCAGACGAACACAAGAAAGAGAGGAAAAGAGGAAGGGATGGAGGGAAAAAGAGGGTTTTCTTTCTCCTCAGAGTTTCTTCACATCCCTCTGCTTTCTTCTTGATGCATTTTTTTTTTTAAAAAGCCTGTCCTCTCAGACTCTCTGTGCAGGACGGGATGATTCCTGGAATAGGACCGGACGAGTTCAGGATGGTTCTGAGGGAAGGACAGCTGCGAAGGAACCAGGAGACCCGGCTGGGCCAAAGCGGAGGCAGAGGCAGCCGCGGCTCTCAGGAAAGAGGGTTTGTGTTCATGGATCCCGATATCATCCCAGAGCCAGGAAGAGGGAGCCCCCCTGGAGCCCCCAGCCCACCAACCGCGATGGACAGCCTTCCTCTGGACATCAGCATGGAGCCATTTCCTGGAACTCTAACAGTATAAGGTGCAAACAGTTCTTGTATATCGTTAAAGGAATCTGCAATATCTTCTAACATCCCGGAGCAGGGTCTGAGGGAAAAAAGGAACAGAGAAAAGCTTAAGGACTGCCAGGAAGCAAAAGAGAACATGATTCCCCACAAATAAGGTTCCCCTTCAGCCTTAGGTGGCCTCGGTGAGAGGCAGGGCTGGGAACGGAATTCATGGTCTTCCATTTACATCCCTCAGGCAAAACCCCAGTTCTTTCCACTGGAATGGATCAAGCCCCATTCACTCATCATCATCATCATCATCCTAGAATTACAGAGCTGATGTGTGGACGGTTTAACATTCAGAATTTTGAACCTTGGGGACAGAATTTCTCAGAAGGTTGTTGTTGTTTAGTGGTTTAGTCGTGTCCGACTCTTCGTGACCCCATGGACCAGAGCACGCCAGGCCCTCCTGTCTTCCACTGCCTCCCGGAGATGGGTCAAATTCATGTTGGTCACTTCGATGACCCTGTCCAACCATCTCGTCCTCTGTCGTCCCCTTCTCCTCTTGCCTTCACACTTTCCCAACATCAGGGTCTTATCCAGGGAGTCTTCTCTTCTCACGAGATGGCCAAAGTATTGGAGCCTCAGCTTCAGGATCTGCCCTTCCAGTGAGCACTCAGGGTTGATTTCCTTCAGAATGGATAGGTTTGATCTCCTTGCAGTCCAGGGGACTCTCAAGAGTCTCCTCCAGCACCACAATTCAAAAGCATCAATTCTTCGGCGGTCAGCCTTCTTTATGGTCCAGCTCTCACTTCCATACATCGCTACAGGAAAAACCATAGCTTTGACTATGCGGACTTTTGTCGGCAAGGTGATGTCTCTGCTTTTTAAGATGCTGTCTAGGTTTGTCATAGCTTTCCTCCCAAGAAGCAGGCGTCTTTGAATTTCGTGGCTGCTGTCCCCATCTGCAGTGATCATGGAGCCCAAGAAAGTAAAATCTGTCACTGCCTTCATATCTTCCCCTTCTATTTGCCAGGAGGTGAATGGGCCAGTGGCCATGATCTTCGTTTTTTTGATGTTGAGCTTCAGACCATTTTTTGCGCTCTCCTCTTTCACCCTCATTAAGAGGTTCTTTAATTCCTCCTCACTTTCTGCCATCAGAGTGGTATCATCTGCATATCTGAGGTTGTTGATATTTCTTCCGGCAATCTTAATTCCGGCTTGAGATTCATCCAGTCCAGCCTTTCGCATGATGTATTCTGCATATAAGTTAAATAAGCAGGGAGACAATATACAGCCTTGTCGTACTCCTTTCCCAATTTTGAACCAATCAGTTGTTCCATATCCAGTTCTAACTGTTGCTTCCTGTCCCACATATAGATTTCTCAGGAGATGGATAAGGTGGTCAGGCACTCCCATTTCTTTAAGGACTTGCCATAGTTTGTTGTGGTCCACACAATCAAAGGCTTTTGCGTAGTCAATGAAGCAGAAGTAGATGTTTTTCTGGAACTCTCTGGCTTTCTCCATAATCCAGCGCATGTTAGCAATTTGGTCTCTAGTTCCTCTGCCCCTTCGAAATCCAGCTTGTACTTCTGGGAGTTCTCGGTCCACATACTGCTGAAGCCTACCTTGGAGGATTTTGAGCATTACCTTGCTAGCGTGTGAAATGAGTGCAATTGTACGGTAGTTGGAGCATTCTTTGGCACTGCCCTTCTTTGGGACTGGGATGTAGACTGATCTTTTCCAATCCTCTGGCCACTGCTGAGTTTTCCAAACTTGCTGGCATATTGAGTGTAGCACCTTAACAGCGTCATCTTTTAAGATTTTAAATAGTTCAACTGGAATGCCATCACCTCCAGTGGCCTTGTTGTTAGCCATGCTTTCTAAGGCCCACTTGACTTCACTCTCCAGGATGTCTGACTCAAGGTCAGCAACCACACTATCTGGGTTGTCCGGGACATCCAGATCTTTCTGGTATAATTCCTCTGTGTATTCTTGCCACCTCTTCTTGATGTCTTCTGCTTCTGTAAGGTCCCTACCATTTTTGTCCTTTATCATGTCCATCTTTGCACAAAATGTTCCTTTAATGGCTCCAATTTTCTTGAACAGATCTCTGGTTTTTCCCTTTCTATTGTTTTCCTCTATATCTTTGCACTGTTCATTTAAGAAGGCCCTCTTGTCTCTCCTTGCTATTCTTTGGAAATCTGCATTCAATTTTCTGTAGCTTTCCCTATCTCCCTTGCATTTTGTTTCCCTTCTCTTCTCTGCTATTTGTAAGGCCTTGTTGGACAGCCACTTTGCTTTCTTGCATTTCTTTTTCTTTGGGATGGTTTTTGTTGCTGCTTCCTCTACAATGTTACGAGCCTCCATCCATAGTTCTTCAGGCACTCTGTCCACCAAATCGAGTTCCTTAAATCTGTTCTTCACTTCCACTGTGTATTCATAAGGGATTTGGTTTAGATTATACCTGACTAGCCCAGTGGTTTTTCCTACTTTCTTCAGTTTAAGCTTGAGTTTTGCTATAAGAAGCTGTTGATCAGAGCCACAGTCAGCTCCAGGTCTTGTTTTTGCTGACTGTATAGAGCTTCTCCATCTATGGCTGCAGAGAACATAATCAATCTGATTTCGGTATTGCCCATCTGGTGATGTCCATGTGTAGAGTCGCCTCTTGTGTTGTTGGAAAAGAGTGTTTGTGATGACCAGCTTGTTCTCTTGACAAAACTCTATTAGCCTTTGCCCTGCTTCGTTTTGAACTCCAAGGCCAAACTTACCTGTTGTTCCTTTTATCTCTTGACTCCCTCCCTACTTTAGCATTCCAATCCCCTATAATGAGAAGCACTTCTTTCTTTGGTGTCAGTTCTAGAAGGTGTTGTAAGTCTTCATAGAATTGGTCAATTTCAGCCTCTTCAGCATCGGTGGTTGGTGCATAAACTTGGATTACTGTGATGTTGAAAGGTCTGCCTTGGATTCATATTGAAATCATTCTATCATTTCTGAGATTATATCCCAGTACAGCTTTTCCCACTCTTTTGTTGACTATGAGGGCTACTCCATTTCTTCTACGGGATTCTTGTCCACAATAGTAGATATGATAATCGTCTGAATTGAATTCGCCCATTCCCGTCCATTTTAGTTCACTGACGCCCAGGATGTCAATGTTGATTCTTCCCATCTCCTGTTTGACCACATCCAGCTTACCAAGGTTCATAGATCTTACATTCCAGGTTCCTATGCAGTATTTTTCTTTGCAGCATCGGACTTTCCTTTCACTTCCAGGCGTGTCCGCAGCTGAGCATCCTTTCGGCTTTGGCCCAACCACTTCATTAGCTCTGGAGCTACTTGTCCTTGTCCTCTGCTCTTCCTCAGTAGCATGTTGGACGCCTTCCGACCTGAGGGGCCCATCTTCCAGCGTCATATCTTTTAGCCTTTTGTTTCTGTTCATGGGGTTTTCTTGGCCAAGATACTGGCGTGGCTTGCCAGTTCCTGCTCCAGGTGGATCGCGTTTAGTCAGAACTCTCCACTATGACCTGTCTGTCTTGGGTGTCCCTGCACGGCATAGCCCAGAGCTTCTCTGAATGACTCAAGCCCCTTCGCCACGACAAGGCAGCAATCCGTGAAGGGGTCTCGGGAGGTAGAAGGCTGTAAAATAGCAGAGTTTGGAAAAATGGTTTAGAAATCCATATATTTCGGAAAGAGGACACAAAAAATAGGTACAAATTGCCACTGAGGAAGAAAAAGGGGTTTTCAACCCAGGATGGAAGAGGAGGGGGTGAAGATGCTGACGGACGTCTGAGGAAGACAAACAGAACCAGTCGGAGAGACATTTCCTTTCTAAATCAGAACAAGAGGGACCTCCTTGAAATCCTTCACCTTCTGTATGAAAGGATGCTTTTGAGAAATCTAAAGGGGAAACAAGATATACGTAATATCCATTGTATCCAGAGGGACATTCTGCCCGATAAAAACCCCTACATTTTTCTATCCCTGTCAAATATGGTCCATACCTCAGAGAGGCTGGTTCAGGTTGATGGCACCAAATTCTTTAACTACATGACACCGGTAACCGCTTTCGGTTTATCGGACTGCATCAGGGCCTCCTGACACCAGTGTAGGTGGTTCTGGAAGGATCTCTCCCGCTTCTCCAAATTCTCAGACCATGACAGGGGACCTGAGAAATCATGGAAATGCTTCCTCTTGGTTCTTTTCTGTGTTCCTCTAAAACGGGTTTGGGGTGATTCCTTCCTTCTTTCCTGCTTTACAAGGAAAGGACCGTCTTTAGCGTGTCAGTGATCACCTCCCAGGCAATCTGTGCCTGAAGCCAGAGACAAAAACCCCATAAAAGTCGCCATGGAGTCCTTGTGATTGGATGGCAGGGGGACAGGTAGGGGTAGGCAAGGCCCACAAGGTGAGGACTGATCCTCAGAGGTGGTGGCTGAGGATGATTGAATAAAGGGAACCCCCCAACTTTTTTAAGAGGAACACCATGTGCAGCCAAGAGGGACCAGATCCAAGGGATAGCAGAACGCCCACCCGAGGCCTGCCCTGTTTCAACATGGAAGGAAACCCATCGGTGGAAGGCCCCCCCTCCCCCTGTCTTTCCCCGCCCCCATTACCTGCCGCCGGTGCGATCCGCCATGCCCGCCCAGCCCGCGTGGAGCCCAGAACAGCACCGCGAGTGGAGCGCCGCCCACCGAGCCAGGCAGGAGCAAGCAGCTCCCGAGCGCATCAATGGGAAGGCGAGCGCCCAGACTATGTGTGTTCAAAGTCCCTTCCGGGGACTCCAACTCCCACACTCCCCAGCCTCGAACTTATGACCCTCGGGGGAGGGGAGGCTGCCTCGTTCGGCTTTGCCCGGCGCCGCTTTCCCCCTGCCTGCGCCGGAGCCTTGTTTGGGGGTCCAGATTAGCAAGGTTGCCTCTGAGCCTGTGCAGAGTGCGAGCGGCCAGGGGATCCCACAGCTGGGCCAGGGTGGGTTCAGGTAGAATTGACTGTTTGAATAATGTTTTTTTGTATTTTGGAAAAAAGCCTCCATTGAATTTATTTTTATTTTTTAATATGACTGTTTCTTGGTCGGTTCACTAAGACAGAGGTCGTCAACCCCCGGTCCACAGCCCAGTGCCGGTCCATGGCCTGAGCCGGACCGGGCCGTGGAGACAGACCTCCCACCCCCCGCCCGCACGCACTCCCCTCCCCACAGCTGCTTTGCGCACATGCACATATGCCGGCACGAGCACTCCCCCACCCCTTCATGCATGCGCCCGAGAGCACACGCGTGGGGATGCCCCACCTTCCTCAGAGGATCAGCCGGTCCACGGTACCAAAAAGTTTGGGGACCGCTGCACTAAGAGACATTGATTGGCAGATATTGTAATAAAATTGTATTGATTGCGGGTTTAATCTGGAACGATTCAAATGAAACATTCAATACGTCCTCCTCTGTCCTCTTTTTTGTCTTTCCATGTCCTCCTTTTGGTACCCATGTATCTGGCAACCCTACCCACTTCGCATTAAAAAGAAAGAAAAAAAACTTACACTGCCCCACCAGCTTTAAAGGTAAACAAGCCCTTCTGGTGTAAAGTGAAATTATATTTCTACAGCACAGAGAACTAGTCAGAAAATAACCATAGCAGGTTTTTTGGAGGGGAGGGGTTCGGGAAAGATGTGGTTAAGTGGTGATGAAAGGAGTCAAGTTCTGCATTTCCCCCCCTGCTTGGTGTCTGTTTGTGAATTGTAGTGAGCACAAGAGGGGATCCTGCAGAGTAGACCATCTTGAATGCTGGCTTTGGTGTCGTCACCACTCCGGCTGATCTTTGTGATGTAAAAGTCAGCCTCCTTTTCTTTCTGGTGGCATAAAAGTAACAGCCTTTGAGATGCTCCTGACGTTCTGGACGGTGGGGTAGCACATTCTCCCTGCAGATGCTCCTTCTGCAGTGCTCAGTGGTTGTTGCATTGCTGCAGTTCCTCGTCCTTCTTCCGCAAGGAAGACAGGCTGCTGAGGGCGAGGGAAGGGAGGCCGAGCCGAGGAGTCACTGCAGAGGGAACCCACGACACCCTGTTTCCTCCCCGTCCTCCCGCCTTCCCTCGGGGGAGTCCTTCACCCGTGTCGTCTAAATGTTCTCATGTTTCCAAAAGTGTCTCCTAGGCCTGCTTCCTTTCTGTGCTTCCCTCACGCCTGGCACCTGCTTGAGGAAAGCCGAGGACACCAAGGTACAGGGGGTCCATTCCCGTGCCGAGGGGACAGGGCTCCCCATCGGCCTCAGTGGTTTGAGGTAATCCTAATTCTGACTGCAGTAGGACCCCCTTACCTACGGGATCAGTATTCACTGATTCATTGATCCACGGTCTGAAAATATTAAAAATCTTATAGCAGAACTGGCCACAAGAGGGAGCCAGAGACCATGTTACGTGTATAGCATTCGCTATTATACTGGCTTTCACTACAATAATCTGCATTTTTTCAGTATTGGAGGGGTGGTCTTGGTACTAAACCCCTGCAGATATGGGGGTCCTGTTGTATTTAAACAACCCCAATTTGTGGCAGAGTGGAAGAGAAAAGGGTGGCCTCCCTTTTTTTTCCTTTCCCTTTTCCTTTTTTTCCTTTCCCTTTTCCTTTTTTTCCCTTATTCTTTTTTGCTTTCTTCTTTTTTTTCTTGTTCTTTTTTGCTTTTTTTGCACCCCCTCCCGATCCAAGCTCCTGTCACAACACCCCGACCCCCAACCAGCTTTCTCCCATCCCTCTCCCCGTGGTCAGCAAAGAAGCCAGTTCCGACTTCCGGGTCTCTTTCTTTCAAGCTCTGGCTCTTGTCAAGAGACGCCAGATGGTTGGCAGGGACGCTCCTTCTTTCCACCCCAAGCTTAGTAGGGGCTTCTTTCGGGTCCAGGGAGAGTGGGGTTCCCCCAGGCCAAGGGAGACAAGAGTGGGAGGAGACCCAATGAGAGAGAGCCACTGGACTGATGCTGCAGTCAAGCTTTATTGGGGAACAGGAACAGAGAGGATGCTCTCACTAAAAGAAAAACGTGAAGGAAAAAGAGCAAAGCACCAGAGATCCCATGGAGGAGAGAAGAGGGTGATCCAGGAGAATCAGAAGGAAGGAGACGTGGAAGAGAGAGAGAGAGGCCGGGGAGAGCGGAGGAAAAGAGCGGATGGTCTTCGTGGACTTCCATTGAGCGCCTTTGCCTTGTTCCGGGCGAGTAAAAAGCGGAGGGTTCTTGTACGTGAGTCCTGATTACGTCGATGAATTCTGGGCGATGAGAAGGGAGATCCAGAGTTCCTTGAATGAAGTGAATGGACGAGGAGGGGGGACTCCAGAAAAAGGAAACCGCAGCCATTAGGATGCGGCCTCCATATTTGTGTTGTTGTTTGTATGAAATTGCAGGGGGTGGCTTTTGTTAGACAGTGAGGCCAGGTGAGTCTGGTGGAGGAAAGCTTCCCTTCGGGCGAGGAGGGCGAGAAAAGTGGCTGCCTTCCCATCCAGGGCCTGAGTGGTCCCTGTCGGCCAGGGTCACGGGGAGCCCAGGGACCAGCTCCGGGGTCGCAGAATGGCAGGCCAGGGCGAGCCACGTCCCAAAGTTCCCAGCCATCCGACAAGGAGGAAATTGCACAGAAGCGTGAAGATTTCGCGGTACAGCAGAACTCACTCAGATTGGCAAAGGTGGCTTGGCGGTAGTCCATGTTCTACAAATCAACAATTCTTTGCCGGGGACCTTCATCCTCAGAAGTCAGAGAATCCAAGGGAGTAGTTTAAATAGCCTACCGTCATGGGGTACACTATCGTGAGTATTTTGTCTGGAAGGGTAGCGTTTGTTAAATCAGGGAGAGACAAAGCACGTAAATCAACCATCCCACCACTGGCAATGGATCCGTCTCCTTGCAGTGTGAGCATCGATCCCCCAGGTGTGAGAGACATCTTGGAGAGGTATCTGGAGGGGGGGGGGGGAGAGACATAAGAAATATTAAGGAACACAGAGGGGAGACAGAAGCCATCTGCCCACCAGGAATTTTACTGTTTCTTCGTTGACTACGAGCCTGTCCACGCTGGGAAATTTGGGGCGATAAAAGGGCCTTATCTTTGTGACCCCCTTGCTCCTGTCCAAGCCCAGGCCACGGAGAGGAGAAGCTGTGCTTCCTCAGAGCCCTCTTGGGGTCAGGGTCAGGGCCTGGGGTCGGGAAGGAGACCTCACCCCAAAGGTACAGGTGAGCATCTGTGGAGGACGGATCCCAAGACACCCTTCGCCTCAAGGACGATGGAGAATTACATATCATACTCTACATGTTAGATATACCGTGCATCTTTTTTAAAAAAATTAGATGTTGAGATAAGCTTCAAGTCCATGGAATTCCTTCCTTCCTTTCCTCTTCCTTTTATAATTAAGGCTGGCAAAATGTGTCTGTTTCATTTTGGTCAACAACATCTATTTATTTAGTTTAATTCTGTTTAGGAATTCTGTTTATAAATGTCCACGAATCGTTACTAACCAGGAAGCAAACAAAACTCTCCCCCGGCGGCAGTGGCCGGACGGGAGACGTAAAGGTCGTTGTTGTGTGTGAAGAATTTTGTCACACCTGCTGGTCAGGGTCAGAAAGCAGTGGCGGAAACCCAAATTCTCCACCCCAAACATGGGTAAAGGAGCAAAGATTCACAGCTGGAATGTGAAAGCTTAGCAAGCAAAGAAATATTCTCTCCGGGCAGGTGAATCGGTCAAATTGACTCTCTTTTGAATTTCAGTGTTAAAGAAATCTCAAGACTTTTGGAAAAAAAGTTAATAAAGAGTTTCGCAAATTTCTTGCATACTGCAAAGAAAAGGAAAACAACAACAACACATTTTTAAACCTATGCCTACGTGAGAGTTTGGAAGGTAACTTACCAAGGGCTGGAGACGATGAGCCGAAGCAGCCGAAGGAAGTCCAGTGGGGATGTTGGGGGAAAGCCCGAGATGGGGAGAGATTTATACCATTCGCTTTGGCCCTCCGAGGGAGTGGTCCAAGTTGGCGGTACCAATTTCGTTAAGTATATGACGCTACTAACCACTCTACATTTCCTGGGTTGCGCCTAAATTTCCTGACGCCAACGTAGGTGGTTCCAGAAGGATCTCTCCCCTTCTCCAAATTCTCAGCTCGTGACAGGTATCCTGAGATATCTTGAAAGGGCTTCCTCTTGACCCTTTTTCGCCATCTTAGTGAACAGGTTGTGGTGAATTGTGTCCCCCAGTGAGACACAGGCATCCCACCAAAGTCACCCTAAGTCACTCCCTAAGTCTCGGGAGGCTCCAATAACTGGGCGCTCGAAGGGAGAGGCAGTCCCAGGTACTCCGAATAAGGTTCCTCAGCAGGAAGTGACCTGACCTCTACCTGGAGCTTTCCCCGGCCCAAGGCAGGAACAAGCAGCACTACTCTCAGGTGACCTCAATGTTCCCATCAGAAGATATTGTTAATATTAATATTACTGCCTGCGTTTCTTTAAGGAGTCTCACACAGTGCTTGAGGCTCTGATCTGGTCCATCTTGGCTCTACTTGGTGTTCCTCTTTTAAAAGTTGGGGGGTTTCCTTCAATCAATCATCCTGAGCCACCACCTCTGGGGTTCAACCCTCACCTTGTGGGTATTTCTATCCCCTACCCATCAGAATGACACCAGGGCAACTTTTATGAGATGTTTGTGTCTGAAAGGGGACATGAATTGGCCATGCGGTGATCATTGACATGCCAAAGATGGTCCTTGTGAAACAGAAGAGAAGAAGGGAGGGACCTAAAGCACGTTCAGAGGAACACGTAAAAGCGCCTGGACAAAGCGTTCCCAAAATGTCTCCGGACACCTGACACGGACTTTAATTTGGAGGAGAGAGACCCTTCCCAGAACCACCTACGCTGGCGTCCAGAAGCGTGAACATAACCTCGGATATTTAGTGTGTTTCGTAGCATCATATACTTAACAAAATTGGTACTGCCACCCAGAGCTGCCGGCTTTGAGAGCCAGAGCGAATGGTATATATTTCTCCCCATCTCGAGCTTTTCGAACAACGCCTTCTGACTTCCTTTGGCTTCTGCTGTCTCGCTTCTTCTCGGCTCTTGGTAAGTCACCCTCCAAAAGATCTGACGGGGATAAATGGGGGGGAAAGGAAGAAGATTGTGGTTCCTTTCTTATTGAAAAAAGAATATCCCTCACCTTCAGAAAACTGTGACTCAATTCGATGGAAGGAACTTGAGATATGTTTCTTTAAAATATGAAAATTGGGAGCCAGAAACTGAGAACTGATTGTTTCATCCATCCAGGACATGCGTTCTTCCAAGTCCTTAGCCTTGTTTGACTGTCTTTTTGGTCCTGAATTTGGGCTGCTCCCTCTTTCTCTGGAGAGGCTCCTCCACTGGGCCACTGCAGGCGGATGAGGGTTTGTTCTGCTCCCGGAGGAGGAAGAAATGATCAAGCAGTTACAAATCCCTTCCTAAATGGGATGGAACAGACTCAAATGTTCTTAAATAAAGGCAGGTGGGTGAAGGAAAATCCTAAATCTGAGAGGAAGGAAAATGGAGGGGCCTCCATGATTCTAGAGCAGACCTTTTCCTGCTCTTGGTCTTCAGGGTAAGATCTATAAAAGAATGATCTGAGAACTGCAGAGCTGGACGGGATCCTCTGGATCATCGAATCCAGGCCCTGTCAAGGAGGCACCATGTGGAATTGAACTTCCAACCTCTGGCTCTGCAGCCAGAAACCTAAGACAACGAGTGACTCTCAAGTCAACAGTCTTAGAAGCAGGGATGGCTTGTGAGAGACCTGGAATTTTCAGGTGGGGTCTCCTCCCTGCCCCAGTGCCTGCGTTTCTCTCAGGAGGCGCCAATGACTGGGCGCTCGAAGGGAGAGGCAGTCCCAGGTACTCCGAATAGGGTTCCTCAGCAGGAAGTGACCTGACCTCTACCTGGAGCTTTCCCCAGCCCAAGGCACGAACAAGCACCACTATTCTCAGGTGACCTCCATGTTCCCATCAGAAGATATTGTTAATATTAATATTACTGCCTGCGTTTCTTTAAGGAGTCTCACACAGTACTTGAGGCTCTGAGGGAGGCAGTCCCTCTTCCTTCGCCAGCAAATCCTTTGGCCCCGTAGTCTCAAGGTACCAATGTGTTCTCATCATTAGTATGATTCCCTGGTCCGGAGAGCAGCACCCCCCCCCCCCCCAAAGAGGGACCCGTTCAGAGGCTACGCTGTTCCCCAGGGGCCTCAACCGGAGTCTCGGGGCCGGTTTTTGAGGGCGGCTGTTTTCCGAGGTGGATTGGCAGCCGCTTGTCCTCCGAGGCACCCAAGGGATTCAGGCACCAAATGGTTGTGGTATAAAGTATTGGGAACCAAGGGTTATTACACATTATTATCACATTGGTTTTTCCCTTTTGCTCTCTTGGCAGCCTCATAGTATTCTGGCTCTGCCAGAGGCGGTTCTTTTTTCATTTTTGTCTTCTGCCTTTTTATTTCTTTTAATAAAGCCTTTGAGTTAGACTTCCCGTCTGGCTGATGTCTCTGCAGAAAAGCCCAGCTTAAACTAAATCCCTTAGCCTAGCCGGTAGCGACCACAAGGACCCTGTAGATGATGCCTGAGCGTGTGCAGAGTGCAAAAGGCTCCTGGACAGCTTCCCGGGGGATGGTGGCAGCCCTGTCCGAAACAGGAACGGAAGGGCAGAGAGGAACTTCGGAAGGTCAGCGGGAGGCTCTCTGCCCGTCTGGCCACCTGCCAGGTTTCAGCCCCACTTGGCAGAAAGGATGCTGATGGCCAAATCCTGCTGGTCGGTTTTCCGGTTCCGGTCTGAGGGAGGAACAGCGTTTGTATCAAGCTCTGCTCCCTTTTTAATCTTTATTTTTAAGACTTACGAAGTATTCAACTGCTCAAGTTGATTCATTAAAAGAACTTTGCTTCCCGGTGGTGGCTGGAACCAAAGAGAGGAAGAAGCATTGAGTCTCCCCAGGGGAGTTTATCAGCAACACAATGTTTGGAAAGGACTGAGATTGTTTCGAGGAAAATTCAAGGCCGTACAAGAACTACGCCGTAATACTGTGAGTTATTTGGAAAATATTTAGAAGCCAAATGTCGGGAGTTGCCTGAGCTATCTAATAAGGAGACATCACAGAAGGCAAGGTAAAAAAAGAAATAAAGAAACCACACTAGGATCTGCACTAGGATTTGCAGACGGCTCTAACTCTCCTGGTTGCAGCTGTGATTCAACAGCACATATAAACACTACCAGTGGTCGTTACTAGAGCCCAGAAAACTCGTGCTGGAAGTAACAATGCTCCCAGAAGTAAAAGTCAAAGGGCTATAGTAGACTTCTGCGTGCCTTTAACCTCCATTAGTCAACAGGACTTTTCCAGTTCCGCTGGGCAAAGGTTTTCAAGGGAATTTGTCTCAAGTACTCCATCTATCTTAGACAATCAAGATTTGAATGCAACCATCAGAGATTCCCAAAGAAATGATGTGGCTGAAGACCTTTCTGGCTACTTGATTGGCAATTGGCCAGTGGACCCAGGATTGCAGGAAAGGTCATCAATTTTATCAATGGACCTGCCTGAGAAAAATCCAAATCTATCAAACACCGATCCAAAGAATATATCCATAGAAGAACAAATAGACAAATCTTATGGGCTTGATAATGAAGACATCAAAATTATCTACAATCAATTGCGTGACCAGTGCTTCCTATCTGCAAAATCAACTCAAAGCATATTCGATAAACTACATGCACTACATCAAGAAATATTCGACCTGAAAGCAACTCTCCAACTCATAGCCACCCTGATAAAAACGGGGATTTTAACAGCAGCAACCCCCCCCCCCCGGACATTTTCTAACCCAGACTCAAACTTCCACCAACCAGGAAGCGAGATGCATACATTAGAAACAAACAAGAACAATCCCTGCCTAACTCAAAAAGAACAGCATCTTATACAGCGGTTGGAGGACATAAAGTTGGCCGCAAACTCTGAAAAGGTTCCAGAAACTCAGGCCGAGAATTGTAATGCAAGTAAAGCTGCTGAGGACCTGAATTTAACCCTTTCAAATGTAGACTTCATAGTAATTGATGAATGGCAAGATGTTATCCCAGACGTAAATGGCCCACAGTCCTCATTAATAGCCCCTATAGATAGGGACAACATACTGCCGGACAATACCTACCTAGGACTTACGGAAGTAGACTCCGGAACAGAGAAGCCACAGTCTACAGTTTCACCATCCAACACTGTGAGTCATATTACTATATACAACTGGCCTTTAAAAAGGTCAAATAATACATGGAAAACTAACACTGATGTAACACGGGATATCTTGGACATTCTGGGTAAAGATTGGGATCCCTTAATGTATCTGCATTGCTCATGTATATATCCTATAAAGCCTGAAATGTGGAGGGGGAGGGTGCATCTGTCATTTAAAGAAAACGGACATGCTTATCATTTTTGGAGCTTAATATATAAGTTTGAAGACACACCAGTATCATTCAAATGGGGAACACATATAACACACCGTAGGCCTAATTTCAAGTCAACTGCAAAACGAAATTTACAAAGACCATTCAAAACAAACAGACAGCCGTATGCTGCGAATCACAGGGGTACTTTTGATGGGAGGGTAATGGTTGATGAATTTGGACACGATGTAAATTTTAAAAGGATTCCAATACCTCAGGGAAAATCAGATAGAACTGTTGAGCCCTCCTCTAATTATGAGTGCTCCAGGTACAGGGGAAATGCCCCCAACCACGTTGGTGTTGCACCCCCTGAGCCTAACTTAAACTATAGAGGGAAAGAAGTATGTCCACCTTTTGTATCTGCCCCCAATAATATCTTGATTAATCAACCCCGTGGTTTCGTAAACATATGTAACAACCAGAGTACACAAAAAAGAGAGGCTCCAAGGATTGGTGTCAACAAGTCTTCCAGTAGTCACAGAATTTATCAAACCTCCAAGGGGAAGAGCCCCCTACCCAGTGACTTCAGAACTTCCAGTAGGTCTAACTCTGAATGGCACCTGGACAACAGATATGCCCCTCTAGCAGCCCTCTCCCAAGATTGACTAACATCAGATAAGATACAATGTCAGCCTCTGAATTTTCTATCTTGGAATATTGCAGGATGGAAGAATAAATTGGTTGACTCAGATTTCATACAGTACCTTCAGTCATTTGACATAATTTGCCTGCAAGAGACTTGGCTTCTGGAGAAAGACTCTTTAAATTTACAGGGATATAGGACATGGGAGTTCCCAGCTCAAAAAAATTCAACTTCAGGCCGAGGAAGTGGGGGCCTGGCTATTTCAATTTCCTCCACTACTGGCTTGAAAGCAATAGAGATAGCTGAACTAAACTCTAGCTGTTGGGAAGTCCTAACAGTACATGGCTGCAAACCAGGTCCTTTGATCTGTGTCAACGTCTATCTCCCACCGAGAACAATTGGTACTGCTTCAGAGGCTTGGGCTAAATTGGAGGACCTTCTTGATACATTACTTTCTGAATATCCCAACTATTTTTTTATAATTTGTGGTGATTTTAATGCTAGAATGGGAAACAATGTTTGTATGATGGAAAAAGCCCTTGGCTTGGAGCTTGAAATGGATAAAAGCACCTCCCGAACCTCCCAAGGCAAGGTAATCAACAACTATGGCAAATTCCTCCTTCAATTGATTTACAAATTCCATCTTGTATGCCTAAATGGTTCTCACCTGGACACCTCAAATGGCTACTACACTTTTCTAACAGATAAGGGTGCTAGTGTGGTAGACTATGTTATAGGATCTTCTGCTGTTCTCCCTTATGTATACTCCCTAGCAATCGATGACAGGCCAGAAAGTGACCATCTCCCCCTTAGAGTTTATATTTAAGATTCCGACAAAATCAGTCAGGGGTATTAACAGACCATAAAATGCTGGGCCATGTTTTAGGTGAGAAAAGGCTTAAATGGTCTATTAAAACTGATGACAGTATAAGGCAGATGCTGAGCACCAATAAACTCCAAGAGCTACGACAACATGCTCTTCTGGGGACCCAGAACATTTGCAAGGTCTACCAGGATATAATTCTTGCACTTAAACCACACCTAACCATTACACACCCAGAAAGAACGTCTGAAGCTCAATGGTCCTGGTTCGATAGGGAATGCAAGACCAAGAAAAAAGAGCTGAGCAGAGCAACAAGACAGGCGAAACATATTGGCACTGATGAAGCTATAGCTTTCCTGCAACATCTACGGAGAGAATATAAATCTCTACTTAGAGGAAAAAAGAAGGCTTTCTACTTAGAGAACTGGAAACCTTTGGGCCAGGCCCTCATTGAGGGTAATGACCCCAAATTCTGGAAGCAGATAGACAGAGGCTTCTCACAGAAAGCCTTTCAGATTGCCAACTCCATCACGCAAGAGGTATGGGTCTCTCACTTCAGTCGCATTTTGGGGGGTAGTATTCATACAAACATTACACATGAGACCCTCTCTAATTCCCCTGAATGGCCACCAGTTTCACCCAAATAAATTGGGGACCTGATTCAAACTCTTCGGAATGGCAAGGCTCCCGGTGAAGATATGATCCCCGCTGAGGTTTTTGCCATTGACATTCAGTGGTGGTCTCCCATTCTAGCCAGTCTATTCACCTACATTAATAGTACAGGCAACCTTCCCACAGGTTGGCAAACTAGCATTGTTGTGCCAATTTTTAAGAAAGGCGATCCTCTAGATCCTTGTAACTTTAGACCTATCAGTCTTCTCAATGTGGCCTCTAAGCTTTATGCTAGATACCTCCTGAATAGGCTTCTAGATTGGGACAACAAACATTCTATCATCTTTGAAGAACAGGCAGGCTTCAGAAAAGGCAGAAGTACAATAGATCAAGCCTTTGTTTTACATCATGTAATTAGTAAATACACCAAACCTCCAAACAAATATCTTTACGCTGCCTTTGTGGATTTTTCATCAGCCTTTGACCTGATACATAGAGAATGCCTATGGTATAAATTGGGAAAAACAAACATTGATAAGCGACTCCTGTGGCTCATACAGCAACTACATAAAGAAAATACAATGCAAGTGCGTATAGGCCTACAGGGAGCTCTATCACAACAGGTTCACATTAGCCGAGGGGTGAAACAAGGTTGTATCTTAGCACCTTTTCTCTTCAACTTTTATATAAACAGCCTTATCCCTCAAATGGCTTCCCCCACATTCTTCCCCCCAACCATTGGCTGTAGGAAGATCTCAATACTGCTTTATGCTGATGACCTGGTTTTGCTATCTTTGAATAAAATTGGTCTTAAAAGAATGCTGTCCAAATTTGGTCAGCTCTGTAAAGAGGAACGGCTAACAATCAACTATACCAAAACAAAGATTATGGTCTGTGGGAAGAGAGCCCCTAAGCATAACTGGTCACTGGATGGGCATGCTATTGAGCAGGTACACTCATTTAAATATTTGGGCCTTCAATTTTGTGAGAATCTCTCCTGGAGACAGCACTTAAATGCTACCATCTTATTGAGCACCAGATCAATAGGGCAATTAAAAAGATTTTTCTACAGCAGAGGAGGCCAGCTAGTAAATCCTGTACTCAAGGTGTTTGTTGTCAAAATTCTAGCACAAATGCTCTACGGGACAGAACTATGGGGAGAGGCAGCCAAGCCCAAATTAGAAATCCTGCAAAACAAATTCATGAGGCTGATCCTGGGGCTCCCCCCAGGAACTCCCTCAGCTCACCTCAGAGCTGAGTTAGGCCTACCCTCAATTGCCGCTAGAATCGATCTGGCTTATCTTAGATATTGGCATAGACTGAACAGTTCGGAGGACTCCTCCCTGACAAAGTGCTGCTGGTTAGAACAACTAAAGTCTGGTGGATGGGCACAACAATGTCACCAAAAATTAAAGGTCCACAACCTTCTGATGGAAAAGTTCCTTAGTTTAAGCTCTCGCGACCTTAAGAACTGGATCTTTGATCTTGATGCCAGTCAGGATAGGGCGGCTATTGTTGGGTCCCGTTTTTCTACCTGATATCCCCAACTTCAGGTGAATCATGCAAAACCAAAATATTTTGAGTCATTGACTTTTCCCCAGATTCGCAGAGCTTTTACAGAACTTAGATTTGGACAGATGGCCTCAGCATACCTTGAAGGGAGATATAAAGGAAGACCAGTTGAGGCCTTTCACCTGTTTCCGCACTACAGCAGGCCCCCTCTTTTGCCAAAGGATGGCAAATTTCGTATTTGGATGTTATCAATAAAGTGTGGCCCATATTTAACCCACATTACTGTCTCGTGTCTTTATTCCGGGGTTGGGACGGCAATCTGCCTTTGAAAGAGAGGATGTGCAAGCTCCACCTGCACAAACTCCGGGATCGACTGGTAGCCTCTCTCCTCCAACTGGCCATTCAGTGACTGCGCTACCGTCCAGTCCGGCCATGGCCCATTCTAGCCCTACATTAGGGCGGGCATTTGACAGTCCAGATTTGGAGCTCGAGGCTCTTCCTCTATCTCACAAGAAGAGGAAGGAGAAAAGGAGGCATGTCTCACCACCTCGATTTAAGCCCATTATGATCGGGCTTGACATGGACAAGCTAAATGCTTCCGTTTTATCCGGCATATCAACACTTCGGCATGGAAGAATCCTTCCCATATGCCAGTCCATCTCAGGTCGAAGCCCATTTTGATTGGGCTCGACGTGGACAAACTAAATGTTTCCGTTTTCTCCGGCATATCAGCGCTTCGGCATGGAAGGATGCTTCCCATATGCCGGTCTATCTCAGGTCGAAGCCCATTTTGATCGGGCTCGACATAAACAAGCTAAATGTTTCCGTCTTTTCTGGCATATCAACACTTCAGCATGGAACTATACTTCTCATATGCTGATCCATCTCACGTCGAAGCCCATTATGATCGGGCTCGAAATGGACAAGCTAAATGTTTCCGTTTCTCCAGCATATCAACACTTCGGCATGGAACATTACTTCTCATATGCCGGTCCATCTCACATCAAAGCCCATTATTATTGGGCTCGACATGGACAAGTCAAATGTTTCCATTTTCTCCAGCATATCAACACTTCAGCATGGAACGATGCTTCCCATATGCCGGTCCATCTCACGTCGAAGCCATTATGATCGGGCTCGACATCGACAAGCTAAATGTTTCCGTTTTCTCCGGCATATCAACACTTCAGCATGGGCCGATACTTCTCATATGCCGGTCCATCTCACGTCGAAGCCCATTATATCGGGCTAGACATGGACAAGCTAAATGTTTCTGTTTTCTTCAGCATATTAACACTTCAGCATGGAAGGATGCTTCCCATATGCTGGTCCATTTTACGTCAAAGTCCATTAGGATCGGGCTCAACATGGACAAGATATATGTTCTTGTTTTCTCTACCACATCAACACTTTGGCATGGAAGGATGCCTCCCAGATGCCGATCCATCTCAGGTCAAAGCCCATTATGATCGGGCTCAACATGAACAACCAGTGACACCGTCACATAAATACAGGTCCCACAAATCTACACCGGTCCCAGTTTCGAGTTGAACACCTCCCACTTCTGAGCATGAACTGGAATCTGACTCCTCTAACGAATCGCCCTCCAACATGATGCGATCGATCATCATCTTCTGTCACCTTCAATACACTTCTCCTCATATGCACAGCTCATTTCTCGGTTGGCCACATCCCTTTGGTTGTAAATGGAGGAACCACCTTCTCCAGAAGTCGACCTCATTTCCGATAATATCACTCGGGAAAGATCACCATCACTTAGCTTGGCATTTATACCAGCTATGCTGAAGCTAATAAAGGGTGCTTAGGACAAGTCACCTGCTAATTTAAAAATCTCACGGCGAACAGATAACAGGTACAAGGTACGCGGAAATGATACAGAATTTTTAGGAAGACACCCCAGTCCCAATTCAATCATCGTACAATCAAACTTATCCAAGGCAAGAAACAAATTTTCCGTGAACCCTACTATTAAAGAGTACAGAAAGATTGATGTCCTTGGCAGGGAGATCTATTCCCTTCAATCGTTTCTGCTCCGTGTGGCCAACCACCAGGCAGCGATAGGCGCCTACCAAGGGCAATGATGGTCAAAGATTTTACCCATCTTAGAATCCGCTCCTGAATCCATCAAAACAAAACTTATAAATGCTCACACTGAGGCCACGGCTCTAGCAAAGCAACACAGGATTGCTGCTAGGCACGCAGCGAAAACGGCTTCAATGACTATGGCATCCTAAGTATCGATAAGAAGGCACGCCTGGTTAAGATCCACTGGTCTATCAGAGGATGCAAAGGCCAGAATTGAAAATCTTCCATTGGATGGTACCAGTCTCTTCAATCTAAAGACTGGTGACACCATGAAAAATTTACACAAAATAAAGAAAACAGCTAAATCATATACAGTACAAACCAACAGCCCTTTCGTCCTTCCAAACTTCAGTCTAGACAATCTCAGTTCTACCCATAGCCCTTTGGGTTCATACAAGAATGTCACCACATCTCTCACGGTTACATTATAGAATTTGACTCTGTTCCTTCTTTGAGAAACATTATACTTACTCCTTTCTCTATACCCTCCAGGAAGAGATCTCTGCCCTCCTGGACAAACATGCCATAATCCAAGTTCCAAAATCGGGCTTATATAATGGCCTCTACTCCTATATTTTATGTACCTAAAAAGGACGGAGGCATCCGTCCAATCCTTGATCTCAAAAATCTTAACACATTTATTCGACCGTAAGTTTGGGGTTTTTTACCCTCGACACCATTATCCCTCTTCTCTCACAGGGAGACTGGTTTGTTGTGCTCGATCTTCAGGACATGTATTTCCACATATCGATCCACCCATCTTATCAGAAATTCCTAAGGTTTCACTACCATTCAGTCTTTCAACAGCACCAAGGTCTTTCACAAGGTACAGGGCATCAGTTCCAACGAACCTTCCCCTGCAGGGTATGAACACCTACCTGAACATCGAAGACTGGCTGATAGTAACAAAATCATATCACGATGCCATCATAACAACAAATATCACACTCAACACCCTCCCAAACCAGGGTCTCAACGTACATCACGCGAAGTTTCATCTGGTACTATAGCATACGTTTTCCTATATCGGACGATCCTCAACTCCGATTAAGCCAGAGCGTTCATTCCATTTAAAAAAAAAATCATACACAGCAATCGATCCGCTTTTCGACCTCGGGCTCTGATTCCAGCCCATCATGTACAACATCTCTTCGAGTTCATGACCTCCACGACTTCAGTGCTACAGCACGCCAGACTCAGCCTCAGACCACTCCAATCATGGTACCCTTTGCTGCTCGACCCCGTGTAGGATCACTAATCCAGGAAACTACAAGTTTGGTTCTGTTACCGTTGGGAAGTACCGACCATTGATGTACAGTATTTGCTTTGGGTTCGAACGGCAAATGCAGGGTCGATTGTTCCTGCGCAGGTCCGGACAAGAACTCCATCGGGGACGCGTTCATATGGAATTGGACAGGGAATCTGCCATAACTCTTCCCTCCGATACCGCTTATTCAACAGACAGTCATCCGTCTCCATCATTCCTAATCGAACGCGATCCTAATAGCTCCATGGTGACCAAGGCAACCCTAGTTCACCTGTCTGAGATCGATGTCGACAGACACGTTTCAGTTCCCTCTGGTCCCTGACCTCCTGACGTTTAAAGGAGGGATGGTCTACCATCCGGATCTATCATCCATGAACTTGACAGCTTGGAGAATACTCCCACTTTGAGATCCGTGCTCGATCGAGCTCGAAAGCCATCAACTCAATGTCTATATGTAAATGAATGGTAATCTTTTATTAAATATACAGAAACAAATAACTACCTGTGATTGGGTACTTTATCGGGTGGAGGCAGGGCTGACTTTTGGGCGGGAAGAAGAGACGGAGACGAAACTGACGGTTTGAACATGTCATCTTTATTCTTGCTAACTTCAGGGTTGTCAATGCAAAAGGGATCAAGTAAACTTAACTCGGGCAATAACTTATAACTTCTAACATTCATCTCTGTTCCTTTCTTTCCGCTTTTCACTTCTCTTTCTTCCCATGGGGATCTTGGTGGGTCTGACCCCAAGTGGGATAAGTCAACGTCGCACAAATCGTCCCACAACAGGGGTGCTTCACATAATTCCCCTCCAGATAGGGCAGGTAACTGGCAGTACCAATGTACGTTACCTTCTTCGTCAGGTCTTGAGAACGAGGCACCGCCACCATTGTCCATTCTGCCTTCCCTTTCGATTTGTCTATCTCTCTCAGATTGACGGGATCAGGCAATAGACCTCCTCCGGTTCTCAGATTAGGGAAATCCCGAACCAACTCCACTGGTCCATATCTGGGAGAGATTATCCCTTCCGTCTGAGTCCCTTTCTCTCCTTTCCCCTCCCCTCTCTCTAATTCCTCCTCTTTTATACTCTCATCCCATCTCCACAAATCTAACTCCTCCCCTTTCCTGTCTTGTCTAGTCTCTGCTAAGAAGATTTCCACAGCTCTATTGCTCCCCATTCCTTTCTCTTCTAACTGAATCAATTCCCCCACTGCGCAATCAGTGTTCAACTCCTCTCTGTTTTCCTTTGAGGACGGCGCACTCAGCTGACCTCCTTCACACGCCCCCCCCCGACAAGTGGGCCGTCCTCTCTGCTTCATACGCGCCCCCTTCTCCCTGTCGGGAAAAATAATCTGCATTAGCATGGGCACTTCCCTTGCGATACTGTATCTTGAATGTAAAAGGTTGTAAACTCAAATACCATCGTGTCAAACGGGGGTTCGAGTCTTTCATGTGGTTCAGCCATTGTAAAGGGGCATGATCCGTTACCAGCACAAAGGGAGCTCCCAGTAAATAATATCTAAGTGTTTGTATTGCCCATTTTACTGCCAACGCTTCTTTCTCAATGGTAGCATATTTCTGTTCTCTCTTATTCAACTTCTTACTGAGGTACATGACCGGATATTCTACGTCTCCTTTCTTTTGTGATAATACAGCCCCTATTCCTCTATCAGAAGCATCTGTTTGGACAATAAAAGGTATATCGAAATCCGGGGCATATCTACTGGGAAGTTTTGCTAAAATTCCCTTCAACCTCTCAAAAGCCTGATTTTCTTGTTCTCCCCATACAATTTTGTTAGGTTTTCTCTTCCTAGTCAGATCACTAAGAGGGGCTGCAACTTGTGCAAAATTGGGGACAAATTGGCGATAATAACCAGCTAATCCTAGGAATGGTTGTACCTCTTTCTTTGTCTGTGGTCTTGGCCAAGCAGTTACTTTCTCCACTTTGTCGGATACCGGTTGTATCTTACCTCGTTCTACTTGAAATCCCAAAAATTTTACACCCTTACGTGCTATTTTGCACTTCGTAGGATTAACTCTTAGTCCTGCTTTTTCCAATTCTGACAAGACTTCCTTGAGATGTTGTACGTGTTCTGCCCAGCTATTACTATACACCAAGATGTCATCTATATATGCCCCTGCAAATTCCTTCACTGGTTCTAGAACTTTATCCATGAGTCTCTGGAAGGTGGCTGCTGCGCCATGTAACCCAAATGGCATGCGCGAGAATTGGAACAAGCCTTTAGGGGTGACAAAAGCAGTTTTTTCTTTATCTTCCTCTCTAAGTGGTATCTGCCAATACCCTTTGGTCAGATCTAAGGAGGACAGATATTCTGCCCTTCCTAAGCGTTCTAAGAGGTCATCTATCTTAGGCATGGGATAAGCGTCAAACTTGGATACCTCATTCAGGCGTCTAAAATCTATACAGAGCCGCACACTACCATCAGGTTTGGGTACTACCACCGGATAACTCCTCCAGGGGCTGTTAGATGGTTCAATTACTCCCAAATTCAACATATCCTCTATTTCTCTATTAATAGTTTCTTTCAAATGATGAGGCCAGTTCCTACTTCCAGATCTTACAATTACTTGGGAGTTGGTGTTAATAGGATGTTCTATTAAAGGGGTATATCCTGGTAATCCTGAGAACACTTCTCTGAATTGTTGTTCAATCTCCTCTAATTGTTTGCGTTGGGATTCTTCTAACTCCGGACTTATTTCTAGTTTAAGGCCTTGTTCAAGGCAGTTGCTAGCTTCCGGACCGAAGTCCTCCTCTCCTACCTCTCCCCATAGAGCTTCCCTTTCTTTCCATTCCTTTAACAGATTCACATGAAAAATTCCCTTCTTCTTTGTCTTATCGGGCATCCAAATTTCATAATCTACCGACCCTACTTTCCTGAGTACCTCATATGGCCCTTGCCATGTGGCAAACAATTTGGCCGACTCTGCAGGCATTAGCAACAACACTTTCTGTCCTGGTTCAAATTGTCTAAGTTTAACTTTAGCATCATATCTCCTTTTTTGTCCCATTTGCACCTTTTGTAAATTATCTTTTGCTATTTTTGCTACCTTTCTCAAATGTTCTCGCATCTCGATAACATGTTTCACCACTGATTGTGTTTCATCTCTCCCGCTTTCCCACTTCTCCTTTACTAAATCTAGTATACCTCTAGGATTCCATCCATACATCATCTCGAAGGGTGTGAATCCGGTAGATGCTTGTGGTACTTCTCGAACCGCAAACATCAAAGGGGCCACTAGTAAATGCCATCTTTTGGGTTTCTCCATGACCAACTTTCTTAACATACACTTTAATGTCTTATTGAACCTCTCTACTAACCCATTAGTCTGTGGGTGATAAACCGCTGTGTGAATGGGTTTTACTTCTAACAAACGCCACATTTCTTTGAGCGTCTGGCTCATGAAATTGGTCCCTTGGTCTGTTAGGACCTCCTTTGGAAATCCTAGCCGAGTGAAAACTTGCAATAATTCTTTCGCTAGTACTTTTGCTGTCGTGGACCATAGAGGGATAGCCTCTGGGTATCTTGTGGCGTAATCTATAATTACTAAAATGTGGGTGTGTCCCCCTGTGGAGCATACTAGAGGTCCCACAATATCAATTCCTATCCTTTGGAAAGGTTGGTCCACTAGGGGCATGGGAATTAGTCTGGCTCCAGGGCGTGGTTTGGTTTGCGATTTCTGACATTCTGGGCACGTTTGGCAATATTCATTCACCTCTTTGTCCATCCCTGGCCACCAAAACCTCTGTTTTACTCGGGCTCCCATTTTTTCACTTGTTAAATGTCCAGACATAGGTATATCATGAGCTAATTCTAGGATTTTCTTTCTCCACTTCTGGGGAACAACTAATTTTTTCTCCCCTTCTTCACTTACCCAATACAACAACCCTCCATCCATCACTGTCCCCTTTTCCCCTCTTTTGAGTGTTCCCACCTCTCTAGCTGCTTGCAGGGGTTCTTGTAGAGTGGGATCATCTTGCTGCCATGCACGTGTTTGTTCTCTTGATGTTTCCTGTAAAAAATCGTTCTCATCTTCATTTTGCAAACAGTCTCCCTGTAAACCCTCTTTCGAGTTCAACACAGTCTTCGTCCCCACCCAGTCTCTTCCCAACAACATTTCTCTTGATAATCCGGGAACAATTCCCACCTTCATTTTCTGAGTCTTTTCTCCTACTTTCACATTTGCCCATGTGGTCTTGTACGACTTGGTATCCCCATGTATACACTTTACCACTAGACCTTCTTCCAACTTCCCTCCTGCCAGAGTTCGAACCAAAGTTTTTCCACACCCTGTATCAATTAACGCATTCTTCTTTTCTCCATTAACCCATGCTTCCACCTCCCAACCTATCTGTTCAAGCCCCTCTGGTATTTTTGCTATATTATGGCTTCCTACCCAAGAGCAATCAGTCCCTGGGCAGTCTCTTCGCACGTGGCCGGGTAACCCACAGCTGAAACACACGGGTCTCCCATCGGGTCCCATTTTCAAACCAGTTCCTGGCGCAAACAGTCGTTCGTCAAAAGTGATGGGTCACACGGGTTTGGGGCCCATCGGCTCAAAGGGACGACCACGTGGTTTTGTTGCTCCTTGCATCTCACCACCTCGTCGAAAACCTCCTCCTAGATTCTGCGTCATCGCCCTCTCGCGCGCCTTCCCTCGTTCTCCTATAAGGGTGGAGCTTTCCTTTCCAAAATCTTCCGCCATACAATAATCTTCCACTAGGCGGAGGGCTTCTTCTAACCGTTTGGGATTGCTCTTTTGTACCCAACTTTTAATGTTCCCATTCAAAGTAGTTACTAGCTGTTCCATGATGATCACTTCCAATATTTGTTCCTTGGTCTTCTCTTCTGGTTTAATCCACCTGGTTATGTTAGCCCTCATCCTCTGTACCAGTGAACAAGGGTGTATACCTGGTCTCATCTTCAACTCTCTAAATCTTTTCCTGTACGCTTCTTCCGTGAGATTCAATGTCTTTAATATAGCTGTTTTCACCATCTCATACTGAGCTGCCTCTTCGGGGCTCAAAGTATCTACCACCTCTTGCA